>CM060256.1:6036651-6326231 GCA_030684275.1 Acipenser oxyrinchus oxyrinchus | reverse complement strand
AATAAAAAAAATTTAAAATAGTACTCCTAAAGGATATTTCCGTAAGGGAATTGTATTCCGGCGAGCATGGATGTCAAAAAAAAAAAACCCTCACTTGTTTATTGTTTTAAAAATAGAAATGCGGAATGGTTTAATGCTGTTTGACACATTGGACACTTGCAACTTGCCAAGGTACGCTGGGGATAGTATGCAGTAGACAAACTTTTTTTTTTTTTTTCTGTAATTATCAATAGCGAATAGGAACATGATTTACACAGGTCAGATTTAGAGACTATAATTTTGTATTTATTAAATATAAATCTGGTGTCTATTTCCATTTTTCATTCATTAAGAACCAACAGATTTAAAATTATTACCATATGTTTATAAAGCAGTCTTTTTAAACACAGTATGTTCCATTTAATGACACAGTCACTTTATTTATTATACAGTACATACTGGCTTTATCCTTGTACAATATACTATTGTATGTACTGTATGCAGTAATCAGATGAGAAACATACAGGGTTATAATGTTTACATGGTAGAATCAAAAGCGTGTACTGTATTAGACTATGTAAGCACTTGTAGTACCAGTATAGTGTTATTTTCAGGTACGCGTTAAAAAGTACTTATTGCACGCACTGTGCTTGCTCGCGCATGCCTAAGCCACCTATGCGAGAAAGCAGGAAAACGCCCTTTCAAATCTGGTACGTTATGCTGCTTACATGGATTTGTAATATAATTTATAATATTTTTCACCATTAAGAACATAGTATGCAAACTTTTTTACTTGTGCAACGAGCGGTGACTTCTCATTTTGTCATGTTCGTCATGATTTTTTTTAAGAGAAATTGGTTGTCTGTTTCCAGTTTAAGTTTGCAAAAAAAAAAAAAAAAAAACATTACACGGGTCAAGTGTCACATTCTGACTATCTACCGCTTTCTAACACTACACCGGCAACTTCATTCAGTTTTTTAAAGTGAAATGTGAAAAATATTTCCTTGTGTGCAACCTGCCATATTTAGTGCATTTAGATGTTGAGTCAGGCAGTGCGATTACATTTTCATTAAGCAGGAGGACCAGTTAAAGTACCAATTCAATTTCATCCTTCCGACTGCTTTCTCTCTCGCAGGGTTACCCCCTTGATTACAAGAGACACAGCGCAAGCAGGAAGGCGGGGCGCGTAGAGGCATTTAACCGCATGCGACTCAAGCACTCCAGAATCTCAGACATAGCGGCTCTACAGTGCAGCAAGTCCTGCGCTCAAGAATTCTTCCAAATGCAGCCCGCACCACCATAAATACCAAAGATCTTGCTCTCCCTCTCGAATCACATCGACACAAAGCACTGCAGACCGAAAATGGGTTAGAGGGAGGAGATGTCCGGATTATTCATTCGCGTACACCACTTTGAAAGGATGGGGAGCTGGGTTTTCAGTGTTAATGCAGAAAACATTAAAGAAGAAGAAACAGGATAAAAGACTGTTTGTTTTTTTTGTCGTCCCCCTTTTCTTTCTTTTTTTTTTGAGAAATGATTGCAGAGTTGGTGTGCAGCGCTGTGGCTGTGGTCCTCTATTTCAATACTCTGGGTGCTGATTTCTGCTACGATGACAGGTAGGGGCACTGTGATAATCAAACTGTCAGCGTTCCCTAATCCCCTTTGGCAACTAGGAGAGTGTGGTTAAAAAAAAAAAAAAAAAAATGTATTGCCAAGCCGTTAATACATTCATGGAGTCGGACTTTGCCGAGATGCAGCTCGCCGTATTTATTTTATGCATTTGCCAATGCACTGGGCTACAATGTATCAGACGTTTGGCATTGTAGTTTGTAGCATTGTTAAGTTTTCAAACAGTGGACTATCTAGAGTCAAACTAGGGGTGTCATAATGAAAACAAGAGTCAGAGAATTGTACGAATGGTCGTACTAGTTACATGTATGCACAACGACCGCGGGAGACTCGCTGTTTGATTTATAAACAATGCTGCGCTTGGTCTTGAGGGAATTATCACGTTAGTTTTCCCAGAGGCGCTCACAAACCAGGCTTCACGGTAATTCTGTTCTTTGTGTATTTGTCATCTCTGGATGATTAAACACATGGTTGCAGGAAAACGTGTTGCTTTGGCATTAATTTGTGTTACATTTTAAATCTACGCGACTGATTCGACTGGTCGTCTTGTTGTCTGAGAAACTGCCAGGGATTCCTAAGAAATGTCATAGTTAAGACTGGTGTCCCTTGGTCTTTTTTCGAATCCAGTGCGCATTGTGAGGTGATGAAATGCGCTTCTTTTCTGTTTAAAACCTTCGGACCGGTGCCCTTTGTTTTCCGGTGACTTAATCTGATTGCAATTAATGTAGATGCATAATTAAAATATATTGGAAGACTACAGCAGCCTGCCTAATCGCATTAGCAAATCCTAGTGAGTTTCATGCTCGAATATTGACAATTTGAAGGGAAACAACCGGTGTCCAAAAAATAAAGATACATTAATTCAGTTTGATGGATTTTCATCAGCCTCTCTCCAGCGAGGAAATTAATGTTCCCCCCGGGGTCAGGGTTAGTCGTAGCTCTAGAATTAGGTGGTTATATCGACTTCATAAAAATCGCTTGTCCAATACACTTTATTTAGCCTACATCAGAGAATACAATCATATCTGTGTCGTTGCGTTGCATGCGTTACACGAATGAATCGCACAGATTTAAAATTCATACCTTTATTCTCCATGGGTGAAAACCAAGGCACCATTACATTTGTGACAAATACATCTTAATTTACACAATCCACCTGCAATTAGGAACCGTATGGTCTACAGTGTTATAGCAAAACACATGCAATCAAACTTGAAGTTTTCCATGCGTATACACGGGTATGTAGTCTTTATGTTAAACTGCACACAGTATTTAACAGTATACCTCACATGTGAACTATTCTTTTGTGTAGTTGAAGTGTGGGCGTAGGTATATGTTCCCTTCATGATATTACCTCAGGCATCATACTAGATTATGAACCTTAATTAAATGTTTGTTGTGCTTGGGATTATGTGATAATTTAGCAGATGGTGTTGTTAGTTCATCCTTCCTCTCTGATAGTTTACATTCTGTGTAAGTATTGATCTGTCTCGTCAGTGTTGGAAACGTGGAGCAAGCCTCAATGCCAGATGTGCAGTATAGTATACTAGCACAACTTAATTATACAAGCTAAACAATATTACATGTAAAACAACAAACAAGTTGGCATTTTAGATATTTACAGAAAAAACAGTGATAAAGGATACTGTTACACATGTTTGTGGATTCATGCCA
The DNA here is from genome assembly GCA_030684275.1 of Acipenser oxyrinchus oxyrinchus. Taxonomy (NCBI): domain Eukaryota; kingdom Metazoa; phylum Chordata; class Actinopteri; order Acipenseriformes; family Acipenseridae; genus Acipenser; species Acipenser oxyrinchus. Next base: position 6,322,949 of record CM060256.1, on the reverse strand, counting down.
GTGAATGCTTTCTCTTCAGAATATGGGTGTATGTCTCATATCCATATTTGTCAGTGATGATAGCTGTAGAGTTTTCCCTGTTAGATTATCCATCGTGTTTATCACTACAGATCAGCTTCCCTGTCTGCATTTGAACACTTTGCACAGTTTATTCAAGTACTGCGCTGGTATTAAGTCTTCCTGAAAAAGATAAGATAGCTGACAGGGTGCATCTCCAGAGAGAAGATTCAGGGTGGCAAAGGGCTGTGTCGCATTCACATACATATATATCTTGGCTAATGACTACTGGGCTTTGAGCTCTTCCACAGGTTTGAAAAATAAGCTCCCACTGCCAACCCTAGCACAATAATACAGCTCAGCTGGTGGAATGTTGTAGTTAATGTAGAACACTGTGTGTGATATGTGTGTATGTATGTAAATGTTAATTCAACTTCTTTTAAACTATTTTAAACATTGTGAGGTAAAGTGTACAAGAAACTAATAGACAAACCTTTCACACATGGTCACATACACTGATGAAGGCATTAGCCAAAACTTTGTCCGGCATTTTAAGTTTTACCTCCTAATTCACAATTGAATGTTTTAAGTTATGGACAAATACTTTTCCACATTACCAGTAAAGATCCCATGCTGCTTCCCGATCTCCAAATCGAATTTCAGGTACTGCTTCTGATTGTGCTCTGCTACATAGTTGCTGAGGGCTATGTCTTTTAAAGAGTCACCTGTGATTTTTACTGCAGTTTTTAAAGGGGAAAGTCAACGGAGAACATAATTGGACAAAACAGGCAATCATAAATCACTTAAGCAGAGCACAGCATTTCAATTTATTATCCTGATTCCAGGTAAAACAGACATCACCCTGACTGGACTGAGGGAAAACATCTGTGAATCTTTCTCCAGTTAAACTAGGCGATCTTGGGATCTGGGTGATTTTAAACCTTTCATTCTTTTTGATTTGTATTCAAGTAAAGGAGGTGGTATCTTTTAACTACTCAGTAAAATGGATCATATTGAAAATAAACTTTTTTTGGAAAGTTCTTCAAAGTGAATTTCAAATGTAATGTACTGTTGTCAGCACCATTTCAATATAACTCTTTAGACTGTATATATCTTCATTGTATTGTATACCGGTAGCACAGTACTGAAACAGAATATGTTTTAATAAATCATAACAAAGGGAAAGTCATTTTTAACCAGTAATCGTAACAGCAGTCATAGTTCTTTTTAAAGAATTTGTGGGTCATGTGTTCAGCTTTGTTCAGGTTTGTGCAAGTCTATGTAGTTTCTGTGGGTTGGTCTTTGTAGTTGTTAAAAAGCTGCATTGCTGTTCATAATCCCCTTGTTAAAATGTTAGTAATAGGTTTACTAAATTGATTTGCAATGTTGAATTCATCAGAATTAAACCTGGAATATTCTTTTTTCATAGAGTCCAGCAGTTAAAGACGCTTTCCTGCTGCCGTGACTGTTAAACTCAGAATGCTTCAAAAAAGATATAAAAAAAACTTGCTGTGGCATTCATAAGCATCTTACACAAATACTTGCCCCAAGTTTTATTCGAAAGAGGAACCCTTCTTTCCAATCCTGAAAGGTTTATAGTCTTGGCTTCCATCTTTATTGTTCTGATGTTTTATAATTAATCTTCCCAGACTTCTCCACTTCCTTATATCTTACAAGTGCGGAACTCTGAACAATATTTATGATTTTGTAAATCCTACTAATGCATTCTATTTAGTAACATGGAACATGAAACAAGGGGTAGGTGGTACTGCAAAATGTACAGTATCATTTTTATTCTTCTTTGTCATGCCAAATGTGTTTACAGGATTTTTTATTTGCCAAGGAACTTACTGATCTGCAGAAGTTTATCATATTTAGAGTGCTGGTCAGGGGCAGCCAGGATGGTGCTAATTCAACATGACTGATATTTGACATGTTTGAAATAGTTATTTTGGGATAGGTGACCATTCCTTAGTAGTTAGTGTCTTTAATACCCTCAGCGCAATAGGGAGCAGGAATCTGCAGTAAAGCCTGTGCATCAAAATTGACTAGGGCTGTATTTTCTACGCTGTATTTCAAGATACTAAACATAATATGTATTTAAGCAGAAAACAAAAGTGTTGTCACATTCAAAATTGATCATTTTCTCTAGAGTTATACAACAAATGATCATAAATATTTAAAGGCATACCTGAAAAACAGTAAATGTTGTAATGTAGACTATTTCGTTTTTTTATGTCCACCTTTTAAAGATATTCTACTTTCACCATCAGCGAATTATCAAACAAAATACAAAAAATTCATTGTAAAAATGACAACAGACATGTGAAAGGTCCCCATTTTGTGCTCGACAGAGCCATGTTTAGCAGAAATATTTCCGATCTATGATGCAGCTCAATGCAGAGTAAACTAAACCGACTGCCAGGTTCCTAAATGCAGTGTAACAGAAAGTGTGTCAATAAACAATGTTTGCTGTCTTTATTTTTAAGTAATATAAAAACAGTATATTAGTAACACTGTTCTTTCAGAAGTTGGAGTTTTTACGGGGAACTACATATTAAATGGCAATGGGTACATTTCATGGAAATCCGTCATTAGTGTGAAAAACATACAGCACATCAGTATATTTTTGCAGTTTCGATACAGAAGCATAGTGGCTCTCTCTCACAGTCTGTTAGATCTGGCCCTGACTGAAACTGGCATGGAACAGGGAGAGGCAGTGTGTGTGTGTGTGTGTATATATATATATATATATATATATATATATATATATATATATATATATATATATATATATATATATATATATATATATATATATATATATATATATATATAATACATTACATTACATTCCATTTTGCATAAGAAACTAATTAGTTTTGCTACATAGTGTAGGTGTTTCTATTGTTGTTTTTATGTGAATAACGGCTATAAACAATTTAGCCTTGCTATCTATAGGCCAACTCAGTACTGTTCCAATGCCTCATAATGTTGAATAGTATCAGTTAAAATACCATTCTGGGATTTTCTTGGCTTAGCTGAAGCTGTAATATATAATGGAAATGGGTCTGCTATTGCACAGGGGCATTACAGGGATAAGCTGTAAGCCAGCCATGCTGGCAAAGTTTAATTCCAGGCTTCATTGCAGTATAGCATTTGATTCTTTTGAAGCATAAATTATAATAATTGCAATTGTATTGTATAATAATTCTCATCAGTACAAATCAGAATATATACTTTGTTCTGTCCTTGAAATTTGAGAATCTGTGTGGTTGAATAAGTAAAATCTATGTAACTGGTGAGGTCATGGATGAACATGTGCCAGGAACTAAAGCCTTGTTTCTATTTTATGAAATGACGCCTGTCAAAACATTCCTTTAGTATCATTGCATCTTGATAATTTCCTATCGATTTAATGAAAACCCATTCCTATTTCTGCCCTTGAGCGCAGTTATTCCGAGCAAACAATTGTGTTCGCCTACAGGCAGATTATTGTGTAATGCACTCCAAAATATATATTGCATCCTTTTATTACTACAGCTGGCGTTTCTTTTATTTCTCATAATTAAACTAACCAATGTTGCTTGACATGGTCAGAGAAATCCGATATGTAATAAAATTGATATATTAGAAGTTTAGCTTGCAATCCCTCAAAAGATGAATCTGTTTCTATAAAGGCAGGCAAACAGAGATCTCTTTCTAGATATAACTCTTTCATCATGTTGGCAGATTACAACTTAAAATAAACAGTACTTGTTCTGTGCAGAAATGGAATTAATATATTAAAGTTATTCTTTTTAAGGATGCATTCACATTTACATAATATATAAGTATAAAGTTGTAGGCACATATTCTTCACATGAATCTAAACTTAACCCCAGATGTCGGACCAAACGTCAGATTGCTGGACAGTATTTCACTTTGCATAGGCTTGCATTATGAGCAGTTGGATTGGATATTTGAATGTCTACCTCCACACTATCCTATCTTTATTCACTTTGATACCATTTAACTTTAGACTGAAAACAAATATAAATAAGGTGGATAACATAAATAAGGCAGAGAAAAACTCAACCGTGGGAAATGAATGTCTATATTTATAACCACCCCACCTGTGTGCTATCCTTATGAGATGAACAGCTGCAAAACTGCAGTGTCTCACAGTCATGGTACAATTCACACAATATAATTTTGTGGTGTCTTTTTTTCCCATAGTTTAGCCTTCTGTGCTTTTATCAGAATCAATACGCCAGGGCAGCAGTGTGGAGTAGCGGTGAGGGCTCTGGACTCTTGCCTGGAGGGTCGTGGGTTCAATCCAAGGTGGGGGACACTGCTGCTGTACCCTTGAGCAAGGTACTTTATCTAGATTGCTCCAGTAAGAACCCAACTGTATAAATGGGTAACTGTATGTAAAAATAATGTAATAAATAATAATGTAATTGTATGTAAAAATAATGTGATATCTTGTAACAATTGTAAGTCGCCCTGGATAAGGGTGTCTGCTAAGAAATAAATAATAATAATAATCAGAAAGCAGACTTTCAGCTAAATGCTACAACGGGTACAGCAGTTTATGTAAAATGACATCTTCATGCTATCTTATGGCTACGGAAGATGTACTTCACTGCAGTGAATATATTCAAAATAGGCTTAAAAAAATAACCTAAAAAAGTAATGTCTAGCACTGTAGCATAGCTGTTTCATATAAATATGACTGACCACATTATTATTAATGGTATCTGAACCATATGGGACATTACACCTTCAAATGTAATCCATGTGGTACATGAGAATGGTGGGACTCTAGGGCCTACTAAATTACTGAGGTCTTCAGGGTCGTTGACGTACTTAATGACTTTGATAGCAGTTTAATAACTGAACTAAATAACTCTACAGTTCTTGCTGTTCATATTTATTGCCAATGCTCACAAAACGCTAGTTTGCACACCAAAGAAGTAAAACTTTTCTAGTAAATGATGGATGGTCCTCATAAAAAAATGTATGTCAATGTGGATGTCTCTGATTGTATTAAACTCTAAAGATGCCACTAGCTGCCATTGGCCAGATGCTGTCTAGACAGGAGTCTTCAGATAGGAAAATGCATAAAGTTTTTATACATTCTGTCTGTTGCCTAAAGGGGAGGTTATACCGCCTCAGGAAGTCCCCTACTGTTTGTGGGACTAGACTTGGAGGTCAGAGGGCCTTACTTATGAACACTTTTGATTGCTTGAAGTTGCTGGTATCAGAGGTAGGATATTGGATAGCCCTGTTTCCTTCTGTGCGTGCTGGAAGGAAATTGCTGCTTTGATTGCTGGAGCATATGAATACTGTTATGGATGCATTGTGGGCAGGGAATTTGTGGTTGCAGTGACGACTGCTTACCCACCATTTCATGAAAAGGCTTGTTCTATGTTGCCTTCAATCAGGCAGCACTTGTGTTTACACCACATAAAAAATGTTCCATTGGTGATCAAAGAGATAAAGAAATATACCATACTTAGGGGGTTTGTTCATCCTTTGCAGAATACAATAATTGTGCTCATATTTAACTGATTGAAATGTCTATTGTAGTGTTTTAAGCTGTGAAGATTAAAAATGAACTCTTATCATTAGCTCCCACGGTATATTTTAGGAGTAGGGCCTCCTTGGTTGCTTTATTCCACTCACATCCTTTCTGTTTGTGTTTACTTTTATCATTTTTGTCTGACATAAGCTGTACTTTTGTTCTTGTAGTTATGTCTTATAGATGTTTAGTCCACTAGGAGGTGGGCGGAGGGATGCATACCCTTAGTAAGAGCCAACAATTTCAAAAAGCCGCTGTCAGTAAAGATTCGTATTGAGGAGTGAAGCTTTGCCATTTGACAACATGTACAATTGTTATCTTGTCCTATTTTAGGGCAAGAATTAGTGCAAAAGATTAGAAATAATAAAACTGAAGGGTAAATGCTAATATGCAGTATGAACATTAATTAGCGGGGCTATAAATTAGTGGAAATGACTAGCATTCTGGCATTTATTAACATGAGTCTGTGCTCAGAGAAACTCTGCTAGTACTCATTTTTATTAATGTGAAACTGGGTACTATACTGTTACTATCTGAAATGGGGAAGAGCAAGCATTTGGTATGATTAAAGTATAATGACTGTAAAGTGTTTATAATTTAGTAGACAACTGAAATATAAATACAGATTGATTATGCCTCCTCATGGATTTAATGTTATGTCTAATATATTCTTCTAGCACTTTGATATTAATGGTATTAGTTTAGTATGCATGAGATAGCTGGTGAAAAACGGATCCCTCACAGATCAGCCACTTTGTAATGTATGAATTATGAAGGGGCTCGTTCAGCACTTTTGGCTCAAGGTACATGGTCATTTCATAAAATGATGACATTAGCTGTCTACAGTTTTGTCTTTGTCCATTGTGGAGGAATAGATGGTTTAATGCACACCTTTTGTCTATGAAAGAGAGCCTGTATTTGTGGTGGGAAATAGAATGAGGTGACACCAGTTTAAAAAAAAAAAAAAAAAAGCAGCCCAATGTGTTTGAATGGGAACATTCTGCATTGGCGTGTACCAAGTTGTCAAAACCCATCCAGTCACTCTTTTGTGACCTTGCTTGCATGCTTGAATTAACGGAAATGACAAACAAGCATTCAGATCATCAGAGAAGGCTGCAGTGTTTCATTTTCCATGAAGGTCGTGTCATCTTTTCTGTGAGCAGATAGATGGATAGATGTAGATGTATGCCTGGATGAGCTGATGTGAACTGAAATAGCATTTTAATACTTCAGCATGAAATTGAGTCTTGTCCTTTTATAACCTCCAAAGTGTTGAGGATTATAGTATTACCAAACCTGTTTTGGTGTAATATTAAACAGATTCTTTGGTAACTGTTTACATTTATTTATATTTCTTGATCGTATCATTCAATAAACTCTGTTTCATTGAAAACCTCACCTTATGCAGTTTATTTACATTTCCAAGGCCTGCAGGTAACCTCCCTCCTCAAAGCTGTGCTGTAGGTCAGAGATGCAAATCTAAAAATGTAAACTAAAAAAGGACCTGTGCAATTTTCAACAGAACTAGTTCTCTAGACATAATGTAAAACCTTGAAGTGTGACATACACGCATAATAATTGCATGTTCCCTTCCGCGAAGAGGTGAGTTTTAAATTTGTATTTTCTTTCCTGCCAAGATCCAAAATATTTAGTAAGGGATATTAACCGACTCATGCCTTTACTTTACCTTGCTTTACCAGATATTTTTATATAAGAGAGTCCCCATATGAATTGATACCTTTGTTATGTACATATGCATCATACATCTAGGGAAGTCCTCAAGTGTGTTACTGTATGCAAATGATATGATATTTGTAACTTGTATACTCCAAAAACTCAAATATACTCCATGCGATTTATTAGTTCTTGTGACTCATGAGCCACCAGTGGCTGGGTTCATAAGAAAGCTCAGGAGCTCAATTAGGTCACAAAGTGATGATACAAAAATGGAGGTTGAAAAACCTGTTCCCTGTGGATAACACAATTGAGCTGCCACTTATGAAGTGGAATGTGGTGGTGGAATATCAGGTCTCCACAGACTGCTCCTGCTTGGGTCTGAAGCGCTTTCCCCATCCAAGTGTGCTATGGGAAAAGATCCAGGGAGGCAGACTGGCTGATTGATTGAGCTGTAAGGCATTTGTGGAATATTCCAGTGACACAGATTATAGAGAATAAAAAGCGTAAGAGAAAGCTGGCCTCAGTAGCCTGTCACAGGCTGTCCCTAAACAATAATAGCACTGTCATAGGTCCCTGACTGGGCCTATGCAGTTTATTCATTACTTGTAACCTTTGTATTTATTGAACTTGCATATTTTATTTAGAGAGAACAAAGTGACATGTCTTGCATTTTAAAAATGTGTGTTTGCAATAGCATTTTATTGTGCTTTTTTTAAAAGATAATTTACAAGTTGGGTACTTTGTCAATGTTTTTCAGTTTATGTAAAAAAATAATAAAAAAATAATGTATCCAGTTGCTGTATGTAAAACGTTTGTCTCTATTCCAGTTTTATTGCAAAACATTAACTTTTTAGCTGAAAGGTAGTATCTTGGACTGCCCCATTGCTGCTGGCTTTTCCTGTTACAAGTATGAGTCTTTGAGAATACATCTTGGGTTTGTGATTTCCTTATTGCTGGAGAATGCAGTGGAATGGGTTCGGTATTTTGAAAGCTGTGGTTCTAATGTACACTACAATGCAGAGTGCCAGAGGTGCGCTAGGCCTCTACACTCTCTACTACGGCTAGATAAAAGGACACTTAAGCTAATGATGAGAATTTACTGCTTTCCAAATGATACAGTACACTAATTACACTACCTAAATATGGCGTAATCAACACGTATAGCGATTGTCCTTCATATTAAAAAAATATATATATTTATGCAGACTGCCCATCACATGATCAATCCCACTAAAATCACAATAAGTTTGTTTAGCATTTCCATTAATTTCAAGAACTTTTAGATGTATCTAACAAGGCAATCGCTATACTGCATAAGCATTGCTGTACTGCTAGTCTTTCATTCAGACTTGCAACTCTGTCTTATACATTGCCTTGAAGTAAGAACCACTGCTCCCACCCCAGCTGTGAAAACACTGAACAGAATGCACCTGAGACACATCGAGCTTGCATTGCTGAGTTTGACTCCTTCAGACCAACACACTTTAAAATGTGAATTAACCAAACCACATGGCACTTTTTCCAAATGGATTAGCACTTCCCTTACAGTGGCAGTCTGGAAAGCAACGGTTCTTTTTCTTCTAGCAATAAGATGGTAAATCTGTTTAGATGGAAGTAATGTTTACTACACATCACAGGTCTTTCCTACAGTGTCCATGCTATAACTTGCAGGAGATGGCTTTATAATGTTTGGTTGATTTCCCCTTGAAGGGCTTTGTATCAGTCAACTTGAAACATGGCAAAATAAACTGCATTGTCACCTTCTTGGCTGAAATCTGTAAGTCGTGAGGTCCTGATTTCAAATCCCTTCTCAGCAGTGGTCTTGGCACAAGCCACCTCACTCGGCCATGCTCCTGTTGCTATAAATGTAGCTTTAAGCAGTATGCTGAAGTGAGATTTGATGGTGCAGCTGGAGTCCCCTGGGGGCAGTTGGCTTTAATTCAGTCCTATCCCTGCTGCAAAGCAAGGTAAAAGGGAACACAAAACAAGATGGGTTACCTCAGCTGCAGTATACACCATCTAACATAAACCTACACAAATGTGTTTAATAAAGAAATACAACTCAACACAATAGCTATAATTCACTGACAGACAGCTTCATCACATACTCCACAAGTGGCTTGAAGCCTGATCTGGATGATTTTACCAATCAGTACATATCCCTTTCATAGCGCTTTACTTGTTACTTCTGTAAAAGCAGGTACAGCATTGTTAGGTTCGGTGAAGAGTTGTCACCTTCTCCTCATCGTGCCTACTCTCATATCATTTTATCAAAGCCTATTTCTTCAAAGGCAGAAAAGTGAATTTCTATACCATTTAAAAGGGTGTATGAACTGGCCATAAATGAATGTATGCATTGTTAACAATAATTTAAACACAAGATTTGTAACCCAATGTGTATATCTATCATAGCTCTGTGCTGGTGTAATCCCATTGCATGCTCTATAGTGAGCATGTTACAGTATCACTCTGGCTTTGTTTATCAAGCTGCAAGTGGCTGCTGAAAGGTTGAGAATCTCTCTTCTGCTGTAAGCAGATGAATTCCAACAAATTGTTATTACACTTCAGAACCTCTCATATTATCAGAGCTTAATTAGTTTTACTTTCTTGTGCTGCTAATGAGAATAGCTTGTCAGTCAGTTTGATTGATTGCTTTGAGTGAGCTAGCTAAATCTCATTGAGTTATGTAAGTTAATATTGGTTCCAAGGGTAGAGGTAGGCCTGCCACAGGAATAAAAGTGGGCTTAGCCGTTTCTTGTAAACTACCTCCAGTATGTAAACTACCTCCAGTATGGGTACCAAAACTGGGGAAGAACAAGCAGGGATTTGTGTCTTGCTGTACCTTAATGACACAGCAATGCATATTGGTTTGGCAATGTGGTTTAGCATAATCTTTTATACTTTTTTGCATGTTTTACTGAATTTAAAAAAAAAAAGTTTAAATAAAATGTACCCCCCCAAACTATGTTCATTTTTAATGAACAAACTAAGAAAGAAAAAGCTATGTTATGGATTACCGCTAACATCATCAAGGTTAATCTCTGTATCACACTGGAGAATATATGTTTTTATTTCAAGCCCTGCAAAATGGGAGTATTATAGTGGGTTGCTGTTTGTAGAGGGACGTCTGACTTCTATTAAAGGAAGCATGGTGTCGAAGGCTGTTGCAGATCTCATTTAGCATGTGCAGTCTCGCAAGGACTCCCTTCACCCTGGCCTTCCAGCAAATTCCTTAGTGTCTGGTCTCTCTGAGTGAAGCCTTGCCGACTGCAATTCAAGAACCAAGCAACATTTTCCAGTATGGGGACAGAGACAGTATTCTTGACTGGACATGCCCACAACCATTCCCAGCTGCTGAAATGCATACAAATATCTCCCATCACTTCCACGCTGCTACTTTCAAGCTACTAGCTGTGCGCCTCATAAAACATCTCTAGGATGCTGGAGTGTTTACTTCAAATTTCAGCTGCTAGTTAGCTGTGATGTAATGCTCTTTTAATTCATCAGAAAATGCTCTGAATTCTGTGCCGAATAGGGGCTGGTAAGCGCTGGCATTAAGTAGGGAGTCTGTAATCGCTGATGTTACTTTTTATTGGGTTTAATGCCCAGCTTGATGATGTTTATGACAGGAATATAATATTGGTCTCATCAATCCTGGTAGAGTGTGAAGAAATATGATGAAGCTGGCCTTTTATAGGCAGACACACAGCTTGTTATCACATGTGAGAAGCCACAAGCAGCAGGGTTCGTTCTTCTTTAGTTAGGCTGTGTTTTTACAGGTTTAATGAAGAAGCCAATTCCAGAAATCCTTCTGACCAGTGCTTGAGTAGCATATTGCTAGTGCATCTCACAAAGTCAGTGGCTTGCAATTGAGTTAATAGCCCTCTTTTAAAGTAAAGGAGAAAAAAAATGCAGCAGTGGATGAAGCTCAAAATGATCTGTTTTACTAAATGATATAATAATACATGTTTGAATTCTGTTTGGATCTGCTAGTTTCTATTTATTTTTTTCTTCGTACATTGCATTTTTTTTGTTACCCTTTTAGTTAAATTTGATTTCCAGTGCAGTAAAATCCCATTGCATCTTGCCATTTTTGTATCACAGTTGTGTGCATATATTCAGAATTGAATGAGTCAGCTGAACATTTTGTTGAGTGTTGTTTGAAACCTAAGAGCCGAATGTTTATTTGGGAAACAGTCCTACACTGCACATTATATATCTTATCTCACACATTTAGTGACACACATATATTATCTCATTCTCTCCTACATAGGCTTACTTATCTTATACATTAAACATTTTTTACTGTTTATTTATAAAAGTTAAGCAGCAGCCCCAACTGATCCAGTGGCTGTTAGGCAGTCTGCAGAGGCACCACCTCTCTGCACAGACACTGTGAGTGTGGTTTGAATCCTTCAGGGGAAAGAGGGAATTCCGTGAAGATGCAGTTCATAAATGGGTGTGGAGATTATGGAGGACGGGTGGTTAAAATACCCTACTGTATGTGTCATATACTAACCAGGTTTTAGTATGGTAATGTGAGAAGTTAATAATTTGTTTGACTGCTGAAGGAAAAAAACCTTTAGTTCTGACCTGGCCTATTTAAAAGTCATTGCTACTGCAATAGCTGGCCATTTGTTTATCCCTTTTGTGTTTAATTGCAGATTGAAATTGTACATTATATATATTTTATTGTGAAATACACTTCATTCACATGTGTGCGTTTGTGTTTGTATGGTTATCAAAATAGGTGTGATAATTGTCAGAAGTATGGCACTGTACTTTTCAGAGAGAGCTACTTTTTATGAAGAGTTTAAAAAAAAAATATCACCAGCCCTCTAGCTACTTACTTTTTGGAAAGTCACCAAAACGGGGCCTGTTTAATCCCTGTCGACAAGAGGCCTAATATCTTGTCGACCAAAACAGGGATTACGTCTGGTTTGATAAGGTATGTAATTACAAATACTGAAATCAATGTAGACAGTGTTGGAAAGAGACCTTAAACAGTAAACAATACACTGTGGCTTTTACCACATTGCCCTGCTTACTGCTGTTTCCTTCTGGGATTGTTTGGTGGTTTTTATTCTGATGTCCTGGGAAGCTGATCAGCAGGAGAAAGTCGTTTGACTCACCCCACCACTCGTAAGGCCCTACTGTGTCTACAGTACAATGCTGGGTTCTGAAAGATAGAGCGTTATCATCCCCATGTGTAGCTACAGAATGCACCTGTAATTTTTCTTTTCATTGTTAACATCCTGACAACTTTAAATGGCCGCTCTAGTGCACTGGGTTTTGAGATCTGTCCTCTAAATCACTGCAGGAAGAGTGATGAAAAAAATACAAAGAAAAAAAACATAACATAAAAGTGCTCTGGCTTTTCAGTTCCATACTACATGGATCATTATTGCTGTGTTAGCTGTTTGACAATGTGGTCAATAATCCTTACACTATCAATGCACTAGAGCATAGAGCAGCCGTTTTGAAAAGAGCTTTGAAACAGACTTTAAAGTTTTAGTTTAAAAAGTTGTCAGTATGTTAACAATGAAAAGAAAAAAATGACAGGTGTGGTATTTAAACAGTTGTAGCAACATGTGGAGACATGTAATGCTATATTTTTTTGGAACCCCACAACTTACTCTATAAAGTTTTATATTCAAGACAATGTTGTTTCCATAGCTCTGAGTATACCGTTTCAAGTTTGTGTTAAGCTGAGGGAACACAAAGCCACATTTTCAGGTGCAATGGCTTGAAACGTGGTTCCTATTCTGACACCAAGGCTGGGATCAAATCAAAACTCTGACAACCCACTCATCACACTTAACAAAACTGTATTTAATAGCGTTTTCTTTTTATGAGTAGAAGAAATAAGATACTTACAAATAAAAGAAAACACTATTAAATACAGTTTTGTTAAGTGCGATTTAGCGGGTTGTCAAAGTTTTGATTTGGTCCGGGCCCTAGTCTCCTGAAATCAAGTTCCTAGCCACAAAGTGGCGTTGTGTTTCCTCAGTTTAAGGTTTGTGCACCTGTTCTTTCCTGGTGAAAGGCTTAAGAGGTTGAGGTAATAACTCCCTGGAACATGCAAAAAGCTAAATATACAGCAAGTTTTAGTTGGCAGTTGGCCTTGTGGTTTTTAGTTTTACTTTTTAGTTTCAGTCTTTTTTGGTTGATTGGCTTTGTTGATATTCTATGTAAGTACAGTAAATTGATAGCCTGTTTTTGTGTTTACATTGTAGTTGGACCATATCTGTTTGTTTAAACTGAACAGTCCATCAAACTTTGTTTTCAATGAACACTAAGATAGTAAATGGGAAAACAGCATTATTTGATATTGAAATTATTATTATTTATTTCTTAGCTGGCGCCCTTATCCAGGGCGACTTACAATTGTTGCAAGATATCACATTATTTTTACATACAATTACCCATTTATACAGTTGGGTTTTTACTGGAGCAATCTAGGTAATGTACCTTGCTCAAGGGTACAGCAGCAGTGTCCCCACCTTGGATTGAACCCACGACCCTCCGGTCAAGAGTCCAGAGCCCTAACCACTACTCCACACTGCATACAGTATACAATTTACATTACCCCTTGATCTTGGGTGTGCATGTTAGTCATTCAAAAGTCAGTTTTGAGCAGGAAATATTAATTTGGTATTGGTGGAGGGGAGGAGAGGGGGGAGGGGGAGAGGGGAGAGGGGGGGGATTGAGAATTTATTTTTCCTCAAAACTAAAGCATAATTTACTGAGACTCAAAATTCCTGTTTTTTTATGGTTTTACTTCCTAATCAAATAAATACTTCTTCTCTAATTATGCTGTTTAATCGCCATGTTGCCTGCATACATGTAATGTCCTGTAAAATAAAAAAAACATGTCAGGGGTGTGTTGATTTAATAGTGAATTGTATGCTGTACGGCTTTGATTTGCACGGCTGGGTTTCTTTCTCTTTCAAATCCCCTATAATTGCTCCTCTTGTAGTTATGTTTAACATGTCTAATGTTATGCATGTGTGGTTGTCTGTTATTTGAGGTCATTTTTGTCTTGTAAGACATTTGTTTTTGAAAGTATGTTTATTGAATAATGTTTGCTATTATACAATTGTTCTGGACTGTTGTTGTTTTATTAATTTGTATATTTTATTTACATTTTGTGGGATGCGGGGCGAGAGAAAACTACATGTATTATTACTAAGAATCAGAGTCGAAAAGTAGCTTTTTGGAGGGTGGAGCTGAATGATTTCCTCGTCACTGAAGAGCCTCTGCTTTCTGAGGGTCATCAGTCTACATCCCATGGAGAGCAAGTGGCTGAGGTCATTTCTTACTAAATTCTCTTACAAGATTTATGTTGCTTAGACTACTTGCGTCATTCTGCACTTCCCTGTCTACTGTGGACAAAACTTTAAAACTGGTGGCAGCTTTTGTTTTAAAAAATGGAGGTTAGCAGTTGTATCATCAACCTTACTATAAGCAATCTTATTTAACAGGGGTCTTGCGCCACCACCATGTATAATAAGACTGTAAAAAACATTATCATTCCCCATGTATATAATAATAATAATAATAATAATAATAATAATCACCAAGCTTAAAGATACATTTAAAAGGATTTTTATTTGAAATGAGAACAGTAAACCATGTCCATGAAGCATGTGAAGGCTCAGTGCACGGCCAGCCAGAGTCTACAGAAATTTGGCGGACTTGGCTTTGCAAAAATATCCCTCAAAACAGATTTACCTCAGGCACTTTGGGACACAGGGTTCAGGTTCTGCAGGGTTACTCTGAGGAGGTGGCAGTTTACATTCATTCATGTGCACAGTTATAAGCGGAACCTGATAAGCAGAGGGAGGATTGCCAAAAGCACAAGATTATTTTACTGATCTTGCACAGGCCAAATGCTGAACTTTACTCAAGCAGCAATCATTTGTAGCAATCTTGTTCATTCAGTTAGAAAAGGAAGAAGTATTATTGGGTTCATTATGCTCAATTTTGTGTTTAGTAATTTCTGATGGCTGATTTGAATTCAGAAAGCTCCTAGGAAAAAAAAGGAAACATAACTGTTTCTTCGCAAGGATTTGGCCAAATACTGTTTTACTTTAAAGTGGAGTTGTTTCCTCCAGATCTGGTTGTAGACCAGGCAGTACTTTTGCATGCACTGCTGTATTCTCGTTTTTTAATAGTAAGCCGCTATGCTTGTTAGTGGATTTTTTTGTGGTGATAGCATGCGTAGATTATAAAGTTTTATGTTCCAAGTTGAGATACTGCAAGAGTAAAAAAAAAACAGCATTAAAATCCTATTAATTGTTTCCAGTAGTTGCTTATTGAGCTTATAGTATGTGTGAATGACAGATTGCATGAAAATCAGTTTCCTGGTAACACTGGCCTTTCTCCAAAAAACTGGACTCTGTTTTTTCATTATGATGGTACTTTATACAGTTGTTTGGCAGCATCCTGTTACTGTGGCAGGCTTTCGTGACAACAACATATTTAATGTTTAATGTTGCATAACTCTAGATCTGAGATCCACATTTCACAGCTAGTCTTAGAAATAACTGGAGACAGTGTGGTTAGCTACAGTATGCAGTTTTATTGACAATATACATATTTTATCACTTACTGTATGTGGGGGGTCAGGGGGGATTGGTGGTCAATCACTCCCTACACATTTCCTTTGATTTAACATATATTGAGAGCTTGAGAATGTGTATGCATTTTAACACGATCTTATTAAGCATTACTTACGCTACGTTTTTCAATCATAAGGTGATGGCTGAATTACCACATCAGCAATTGATGCTCAGCTGTACAGATGGGGAATACATATATTAGACAAACCTGGTAGAAAATATTAACTCACTATGTCTTTTCATTGCATTTTATCTTATATATTATCAAGCTATTTTTTCTTCTAGATCTGTTGTTTTTATGTTAAGACATCCAGCACATGGTGTGTGTGTGTCTATATATATATATATATCTCAGTACTGTGCAAAAGTTTTAGGCAGGTGTGAAAAAATGCTGTAAAGAAAGAATGCTTTCAAAAATAGACATGTTAATAGTTTATATTTATCAATTAACAAAACGCAAAGTGAGTGAACAGAAGAAAAATCTAAATCAAATCCATATTTGGTGTGACCACCCTTTGCCTTTAAAACAGCATCAATTCTTCTAGGTACACTTGCACAAAGTCAGGGATTTTGTAAGCATATAGTCAGGTGTATGATTAAACAATTATACCAAACAGGTGCTAATGATCATCAATTCAATATGTAGGTTGAAATACAATCATTAACTGAAACAGAAACAGCTGTGTAGGAGGAATAAAACTGGGTGAGGAACAGCCAAACTCGGCTAACAAGGTGAGGTTGCTGAAGACAGTTTACTGTCAAAAGTCATACACCATGGCAAGACTGAGCACAGCAACAAGACACAAGGTAGGTATACTGCATCAGCAAGGTCTCTCCCAGGCAGAAATTTCAAATCAGACAGGGGTTTCCAGATGTGCTGTCCAAGCTCTTTTGAAGAAGCACAAAGAAACGGGCAACGTTGAGGACCGTAGACGTAGTGGTCGGCCAAGGAAACTTACTGCAGCAGATGAAAGACACATCATGCTTACTTCCCTTCGCAATCGGAAGATGTCCAGCAGTGCCATCAGCTCAGAATTGGCAGAAAACAGTGGGACCCTGGTACACCCATCTACTGTCAGGAGAAGTCTGGTCAGAAGTGGCCTTCATGGAAGACTTGCGGCCAAAAAGCCATACCTCCGACGTGGAAACAAGGCCAAGCGACTCAACTATGCATGAAAACACAGGAACTGGGGTGCAGAAAAATGGCAGCAGGTGCTCTGGACTGATGAGTCAAAATTTGAAATATTTGGCTGTAGCAGAAGGCAGTTTGTTCGCGAAGGGCTGGAGAGCGGTACACGAATGAGTGTCTGCAGGCAACAGTGAAGCATGGTGGAGGTTCCTTGCAAGTTTGGGGCTGCATTTCTGCAAATGGAGTTGGGGATTTGGTCAGAATTAATGGTCTCCTCAATGCTGAGAAGTACAGGCAGATACCTATCCATCATGCAATACCATCAGGGAGACATCTGATTGGCCCCAAATTTATTCTGCAGCATGACAACGACCCCAAACATACAGCAAAAGTCATTAAGAACTATCTTCAGCGTGAAGAAGAACAAGGAGTCCTGGAAGTGATGGTATGGCCCCCACAGAGCCCTGATCTCAACATCATCGAGTCTGTCTGGGATTACATGAAGAGAGAGAAGCAACTGAGGCTGCCTAAATCCACAGAAGAGCTGTGGTTAGTTCTCCAAGATGTTTGGGCCAACCTTCCTGCCGAGTTCCTTCAAAAACTATGTGTAAGTGTACCTAGAAGAATTGATGCTGTTTTGAAGGCAAAGTGTGGTCACACCAAATATTGATTTGATGTAGATTTTTCTTCTGTTCACTCACTTTGCGTTTTGTTAATTGATAAATATAAACTATTAACATGTCTATTTTTGAAAGCATTCTTACTTTACAGCATTTTTTCACACCTGCCTAAAACTTTTGCACAGTACTGTATATATATAATTAGGGCTGTCAAGCATTTAAAAAAATTAGATTATTTTTTTTAATCTCAGTTATCTTGGTTTTAATCATAATGTATATTTAATTGATACAATTACTGCTTCCATCTCATTTATTATTATTATTATTATTATTATTATTATTATTATTATTATTATTATTATTATCCAAAAAACAATCCAGCATAAAAACCCTGTTTTCCTAGTTCTGGATTCTCTTTATAGTTTTATATTTATATATTGTTGCAATTCCCTGTCATTGCTAATTCTGTAATTTCACACTATTTGCCTTAGTTGTAGCCTTTGTACAAATCTCACAGGAAAATCTTTAATTTGAGTTATTTGCTGCCACTGAGGCATAGCCGTATTATTAAACCTACTGTACATTTCCTCCACTAGTGGGAGGCAATGAAATATTTGTATTTTATAAAGACCAACTGGATGTTTCTACATTTAAAACGGAACCATTCAACTTCCTATCTAAATAAAAAAAAAAAACACTTTTTTTTGGTTTTGTTTAATAATGCAGGGGATATAAAACCAAATTGAAAATATTTAGACTTTTTGGCAAAAGATAACGCTGGTCCTTTGGACCACCTGCCAAGGGTAACCCAGGCAATGTTGGCACAACACAAAAGTAACATTCTGTACCAAAAACACGGGCAGGCAGATATAGAGCTGTTATACACACACAAAAGATTGACACATTGTTTACGACATTTGTATTTTGACTTTGCTTTCTATTGATTTCCATCAATGGGTTCCTTTTCTGACATGGCCACAATAAAACCAGAAAAGCGACAAAACAAGTTTGCCTGATAGCTATTTTAAGTGTCATACTACATAACTCATCATTAACTGATTGTTCCTTGAGAGGCATTCCTGTGCCTGTATAACATGGGTCACTGTGCTAAAGAAATAAGCAATCTGTTAGAGGTCTCTATTTTTAGCATGCATTGTACTTTAATAGATTTCAATCAAAATACATGTTTCATGTCCTCTTCACCATTACTTTAGCATTCTCTGGAATAGGCATTTAGGACAGTGGCCAGTGAATGAGTTAATGCTTTTAAATGCACAGCAGTGTTTCACAGAAATTAATGATATAGTGTGGCAATTAACCAAAAGTCTTTCAGAAACGCCCTTGACGGCCTCACTTCAGACTTTAATAGGACTGAAAGGATCTTGGTTATTCCTTGTGCCTAAGCAGGGGGTTGGGGGGGGTCAGCAACACTGAAGTGCCTGTGAAACATCCCAGTGAAGATGACCGTTTTATTAAGTTAGCATTCATTATAAACACTTTCTCATTGCAGGAACGTGGCATAAAAGTGATTGCGCCAGAGGGTATAATCACAGTTTATCTCTTTAGGAAATGCTAACAACCTCTCGTTCTCTCTTTCTTTTTGTTTTGCCTGAGTTTGTTTGCGTTCTGTTACCACTTATTTGTCAGTCTGCTATTGTCGTTTAATTGAAAGTGACTCTGCTAAAGAGTGACTGGTGCATGTGGAAGCAGTGTATAAAATCCCTTTGGACTTGAGTCGCTCATTTCTTTAAGCTGTGGATGATCAGGGCTGTGCTTGGGAGGTCGTCCAAGGGGTTCCTTCACGACTGACCTCATCTCCATGTAGCTGACTTTTTTTGTTTTTGGGTGATTTGTACTAAAGCCTGTATGATGCTAACTAGATCTTTTAATGGCAGTTGTGTACAACTGTTTTGGTCCTAAAGATGACGATTGTCTCTGAAAAAGAGAAAACAACTTTGGTGGTCTGCTTTAAAAAAAGCTTTGAGTCTGTCCTTCTTAGAAACCTTGTGGGGTTTCTAATTGGTTCCAGTAGAAAAAAATGAACTGATTTTGTAATTATCAAATCTTTTTTTTAATAGTTTCTGCTGTAACCCAGTAAACTCTAGTAATTTGGTATCTGTTTAAGGATAACCTAGGCATGCTCCTAAATTATTCTCTCCACCAATCAGTAAGGAAATGACATCTGTGCAGTTTTCAAATTAGAAAGCCAGCTACACCATTACCGCACACACATATAAAAAAAAAAAAAAATTGTAATGTACTGTTAAAATATCTTTCATCTTTTCTATAAACCTGCCTCACTTTGGGTACCATCTGGCTCACATGGGTGGCCATTTTACCAGAGAACGATTTTAATTTTATAGCTTGCTAGTGCTACCAACCACCCTTAAAATGCAACTTTTCTCAAAAAAAGTTTGTCTGTTTAACAGGGAACACATTTTATCATGCATTTAACAAATCCCACCAAACCCCATATGTTTTAATATTAAAGTTGGTTTTATCATGAAAACATTTCTCCTGGTTCCCCAGATGTTAAAACCAGCCTTGTTCTACAGTGGCTCTGTTAATGGTTTATCTGAAGCTTGGAGGGAGTTACCCCATGGGTAAGATTAGCGCAAAATGGAGAACCATGTATTAATGGTAGAGATCAGTGAACAACTGTTTGGCAACGTGTGATGCTGACATTTTCCTTTTAGGATCTTTTTGTCTCTTGTTTAGGACTAAAATATCGACCAATAGTTTAGCAATATAAACCATTAAAGTGGAGATACATTTATCAGAATCTTTGAGTTTTTAGTAGTACCAATTAGAAATTTTGTTATGAAACTAGGTAGTCCTTTATCACAGTATTTTGTGATTGTTTAAAGTTATGCATGTATGAGCTTTGTACTACAACTGACTGCGGATGTGTGAAGGTGCAGAGTACTGAGAGGTCTCTGCTCATTATACAGTGCAAAGCAACCTATATACATAGGTTTACCATGTTGATGAAGCTGCCTATCACTAAAACCAATGTATATTAACTATTTACTGCACATGGATCTTGGGCTAACAGTGTATGAAATGACGAATATCATGCAGAGCTCTATTGATGCCGGACAGGGAATCTCAGAAGTGAGAAAGTTCTTGAATCCCATGTCGTTTCATGACTATTATTATTTTTAATTCAATGGGCTGATTGTTGCTCAGAAGTTCCTGCAGGCTGTCTTTCTAAAAGGTTCACAAAGAATGACAAATCATTTTACAATGGCTTTCAAAAAGATAACACAAATTTCTCAGTTCATGGTGTGTGGCCTACAGTAGATATAAATAGATATAGATATTCCACTGTTCCTCAACAGATACTAAGAAACATTTATAAAACAATAACAATACAACACGGTTATGCCGTCATATTTATAAATAAATAAATAAATAAATAAATATTAATACAAAACAAATACAAAATAATAAATTGCACAGAGACTCTTCGTCCTGCCGCAGGGTGTAAATCATGAACTACATTAGGTTTTAGAAGAAGATTGTTCCTTTATTGTTACAGACACACATTACTCTGAAGAGGAGTAAGGGTGTTGACCCTGTTTCCCTTGATGGGAAGAATACATGTATGCATGTTCAGAGGGCCAAATATTTGATAATCATTGCCTAATTTGCATAAATATTTCAATGTAGATATGCTACAGTTCCTCTTTATAATTGAAAATGCACATCCATAATCCTTTAGGGTTGCATAGGGTATTACCCAGTGAAGAAGCACTACTTGTGATAGTGGCTTATTCTTACAAAAATAGGTTAAGCCCACAGGTCTAGTGGCCAAGTCTACACAATGATAATGAACACATACAGTTTATAGGAAGCAGTATTACCAATTGGCATTGATTTTGGTAGGGCAGTAAAGTTCTGCTATTTCTGGCAAGAAGAGTTTGGTTAGGTATTATTTAAGTAAAGATTGTAACCTGTTATTGACTTGCTGTCGCTGTAGCTGCCTAAAACCTCAGTTCTGTCACTTTCCCCCACCACCTTATTTGCATTGCTTGGCACCACTGTGAAAGAGCATACAAAGTAGCCTCATTGTCGGTCATTTTCTATCCTGACATAAACCAGCACAAGTGTGGTTTCCACTCAGCTCTGTAATTCTCAACTAAGCTGTTGTTCAAAGCAGCTAATTTACTGTAATATAAAGCAGCAGTGGAACTCTCACCCGGAAATATTTCAAACTTCCTGCAGCTGCAGTTTATCTTCACACTCACTGAATATCTTGCATGCCCTTCCTTTGTTCTCCTCCTGCTGTTAAGATTCATTCAATCCTGTGTAAAGAAATTCAACATAAGGAGCTGCCACGTTTACAATTAAGAGTTATTGTGCAGATCCCATCTTATTCACTAGCAACCTGTACTGTATGCCCAGTGCAATTTTAAAGAACATATTTCCAGATGTGTGTTATGGAAGAATTCTTAAATGTGACGACCTCTTATTATAATTTATCAGTAATTTTAGGCCATTCCTGATGCAGCCTTTTACATAAACCATATAAATATGAAGTGAGATAAAACCATAGGGTAATAACAACATAAACACAATTTACCCGAGAATGCTCTTTGTTTCTAAACATGTAGCTTTTGTTTCTTTCTCTTCTTTTTGTACTGGTCAGAGCCAAGCAGGGGGAAGCTTCAGTTCTCCCAGGAATCTGGCACCAGAACTCTGCTTGCTGGGGTGTAATAATTGACCACACATGGCTCTGCCTCACTGACTGCACATCAGTGTGTTTTGATGCATATGACAAGGGATGGGCTCTTCCCATCCTGGTCTTTTCTGGCTCACATGGGAGAACCATGGCTACCCCTTTTGTCTTTTCCATTCACCAAGCCAGGCTTTTCTTTGGTGCGTGGGGGTCACATCCCAGACCCCCATCCTTAGCTGTATCCTCTACCTACAATCTGTCACTGCAAGTATTTAAAAAATGTAATGAAGGCATTTTGCTTTTGTTCTGTTTATTTTACGGACATACAAAAAAGGCATTTTGGACAATGGCTGTTTGGTTTTGTGCTTTGTAATGCATGGACGGACGCTAATAGAAAGAATACATTGGGGTGCTGAACAAATTGGGAACTGCAGAGGGACAGAACACCCCAGTCCTCATAACCCTGGCCAGTAAATCTTAGTTAAAAGTCAAAAACCTGCGTAACTCTCTCAAATGAAGCCAAATCATTTTAATCTCAAATTTGATTTAATAAAATAATATGCTTTTTTATTAAACTGGTGGCTAACAGTGTTGGAGGAACATGAATTTGTCATTTTTCTGCACAGTAAAATGTTATTTATTAAAGCCTTCTGTAAGTACATTACAGATAAACCCAGGTGGCCAGGAGGTGTACTTCACAAATGTTTGATATTTGAGAACATTAAAAAGGTCATTTCAATAAATGCTTGGTTGCATATTTGTCCCAGAACTATGAAGGCACAGCTATTGTTTTCATTCCTATTAGCAGGGGTGATATACTGTACATGCTCAGCTGTACCCACTGTAGTGCGTCATTAACTACAGTAGTAAAAGGGGCATATGGGTTTGATATAGCTAGTTCAATAGAAATGGCTGAGTATAAAGAGAATTCTACTTAAAAGATCTGAGAACTATAGCAGTATCCTGGACTAAATATGTGAAAGAACAGTAATTAAACTTCAATACCAACAGTTGAGATTTGGATTTGACGTGTCATTACAGTTTACGTCACAAATCTGGAAACACATTCATTACCTTGTATCGACTAGAAATCCCTCTGAAGTCTGGATGCCATATGTAGCAGGGCAGCAGCCATGCACATAAAGAGGGGTTTTTGTGTGGAAGTATATTGTAAATAGCCTGTGTTTGTTGTAAATAATTAGTGAAGTACCTGACGCTCCTGGGAGAGCCTGCCTGCTGTGTGCGATTGCCAGCTGTGGATAATCAGCAGGTAGGTGTGTTCCAGTAGGGCGTCGGGTATAAAAGGTCCCGTTTATTCACCTCAGGGCTGCTGCAACGCCAAGGACAACGGGCCACTTTCACGGCACCTTTATTTTGATAGTTTTTTGCACTGTGTTTAGTTTGCATTTTGTATGCAGGCCGTATGTCCTCAGTGCACTATCATTCCTGGTAGTGTCACGTGAGCTGTTCTCACTGTGCGTGTACATGTGAATAAACCTGCGCACCTGCGGGGCGTGTTAACTTCAGCCTTCGTCTCGATCTCCTGCCTGTCACTCAGCAGTGAACGCATGCACCCACAAGCCACCAGCCTGTTACACCCTAATAAACGCATCTCCTGTATTGCAAACATACACTCCTAATCCTATGGATTACAGTGCACCCATAAATCTATTTACATATGAAAGACATTATTGAGTCTTTCACTCATAAGTGTTTTTTTCTCCTCTTGCACCATTCTGAAATAATGTTAGCTATTTGATGGCAGTCAAGAATAAAACTTATGGAACTGATAATGATTAATGTAATGACAAGCAACAATCTGAAAATCTCTAAAGCACAAACACCCTTTTGTTGAAATAAATCAATACATAAATACATAACATCCTGTATACAGCACTTGCACCCTTCTTGTGAGTGCAAATTACAGATTTGGTGGCAATCTGTTACAAATGTGATGGCAGATCTAATGAGATCATAAAGATGCTTTCATGCTTTTCTCTGGCACATCTGTACATTTGGAAAGCAACTGCATTACACATCATCAAACGCAAAGTTTAAATGACCTACATCAAAAAGGGACTGGAGGTATTGATGGCTCATAATGAAGAACATTGTTTCAATTCCAGCACAATTTCTTGGTAGCAGCTAACACAAATGAATTTCCGTAGGCTGCATGTGATATGTCATTTGGGTGATGACAAACTACCAGTTGCCTGGATGAGAACATATGATGAAGTGGAAAAACCATAGGATTTTTGCATTTAGATTGACGTTTCCCTTCCTTTCTGTGTTGATAGTGATTGAAAGTCATTTCAATGGCAGCAGTTTGAGAAGCCCTTATGCAATCTTTTTTGTTTTTTTTGTTGTCCCAAATAGAAGGGCGAGGCCAACGGTAGGGTGGGTCATGCATTCTATTCAATGTGCTTTCTAAGGGCAGAGCTGAGGCACATTTGAGACTGAATCTGTTGCTCATGATGTACCTGCACCTGTCAGTCCATCAGTGTTGGAAATCTGGCATCCGTTTCAAGGCAGCAAGCTGAAAAGAAGAACAAATAATTAAACAGCCTTGCAGCAGATGAAGTCATTTCTGTTTTTAACTGGCACGTCGCAATTTGTGGATGTGCTCAAATAAGACTTTATCGTATGTTCAAAAAACTATCGGTTGTTACTAGACCTTGCATATTCATCAAAGCCTTTTTTTGATTAATATAGATGCGTATTCTCATCCAGACTTCAAAGGGATTTCTAGTCTATACAAGGCAATGAATGTGTTTCCAGATTTGTGACGTAAACTGTAATGACACGTCAAATCCAAATCTCAACTGTTGGTATGATAACATACTGAAAAATAAAATCTGGTCATTCTAGACATTATCCCATTTTTTTATTGCATAAAAGTGCATTTATACAAGGGGAAATCCAATTAAGTTGTACTAAACCCATTAAAAGTAAATTTACTATATTGTCTGACTGCTGTATTAAATTAACTATCACGTTGGGTCATTTTAAACAGTGCTGGAATGGTACTGGAATTGGATATGAGCAGTGAAAAGTGCTCAGAGCCTGGTTGCAGAAAGTAAAAATAGTACCAGAAGACACAGCTCCTGTTCAGCTTTACACTGACTCCCAATTTGTTTCCTGCTTTAAGTGCTAAATATCATAATTGTATTGATTTTCCCATTATGATCCTTCACTTGATAGATTGCACATCGCCTCAGTCAGGCTTAGGAACGCTGTCTAAACCCATGCTCCATAATTGTATGATAATCGTCAGTCTGTTAGTATTGCACTGGTCTTTGGGGTTGTAAACAGAAACTTATTTTAAAAACGTAAACCTTTTTATCGGTATCTGCTCTACATATAATTTGTTTCCTATCACTGCCCATGAACAGGCAGTCTTGGTTTCTTTTTTTTAACACCATGGGGGACATGTATCAAGATCGACCGACGCAGTGTTAAATTGGCAGAGTGTAAAGTAGCGCTCTGTTGCGGCACAGATTTTACCCCATCCCAAAAATTAATGAGGCACGGCATAAGCTGACACATTTTAATGCTTAAATGTGCTGCACCGGTGCTCAAAATGGGCTACGGGTAGCACAGATTAACAGACTAATCTGAAAAATCGCACTTCCCCTCCAAATGGGCTACCTCAATTGAACAATAGGTAGGTCATTTGACGAGGCAGAAATGACACTTCTAAATGGACTAACCTGTGTTTTAAATAAAATGTACAGGTTTTAACCCACAAAGCCTGGGTAGCTCATCTGGAGAGGCAGAAATGACCCGTGTTGACTAAGTGTCTTGACTTTATATTATATTATTATTATTATTATACGACAGATAAAACCAAATATACATAATGAAAAGGATACCTTAATGAACCAAGTTTATTATATGACGAATACAAACAATTGCACATAATGAAATAATCGGTATCGAGCTATAATTTCATCTCCTCTCCCTTCTTCTCAGCACTCTCCCTCTGTTCCTGGGTTGTTCAGGAAGGTTAGGAGCCGGTATTCTCCGCCATAAGAACTACGTTATCACTGCTGCCATAATGCTTTCCTATCAGCTGCTTTCTGACTTTTTCTTTGTGCCCCAATAAGACCAATTTGAAATCTGACTTGTTTGTGAGTCATTTTAGGGCTGGCGCAGCTGTTTTGCTGCTTCATAAATCTCTTTTTAATATCACAGACTTCATTTCCAATTGAGCCCCACCTACAATTTGCCCATGCATATAATTAAGGCTTGACAAGCCTTAAAATGCATGGTTAATGAGAGGCAGAGCGCATTGCACGATGGAGCGCATTTTGGCAGTGCTAACACAGACTTAACCTGCCAAAAGTGTTATGATACATACACAGGCAATTTTAAGGCTGGCGTAAACTCGGCACTATGGCCTTAATGCCGTCGCAAACACTGCATACGTGACCCCCCCCCCCCCATGTAACTTGAGATTGAACGAGACCATTTATTTTTTATATAACAAAAATGTAATTGAAAACGTTCAGTATTTTTTTTTTTTTTTTTTTTGTTTAGTTTTAGTTAAAATGAGAACATTAATGAGGCAATTATCATTTTAACACTGCAATTTTATAAATTGAAATACGCAATGTCTGTTTAGTGCAATTAAGGCGCTCAGCTGTCTCAAGAATGGCAGCAGTGTTTAATAGAATGTAATCATTATAAGCATTACACATACATGGCTTATGTGTTAATTAGTTAACCCTGTTAGCCTGTCAAGCTGTCTAGAAAATTCAGTGGAAGCTATAACAAAGCTGCTACAGTGGTTTGAAAAATACATTTTCGCAGTTTAATCCCACCATGCAGACCGAGTATTTACAGTTGTTAAACGGATAACTGCAAATAGAACATTTTACAGCAGTCAAAATAAAGTTTCACCTGGTCACTTGCAGAGTAAATAGCTTCAAATGATTTTTTTCCATGTCTCTTTTTTGTTTTAACTATTGACAGTGTGCATCTGTTAAAGCTCAGAATCATGCTTTTAATCTGATACGCTGTCTCCTGTTTGTTTATTCAGTGCTACACACTTAATCTTCCTGTTAACACCTCATCAAAGAGTCCCCCCACCGTATTGTATTACCATTGCAGCTTCTCTCCTAACTCTCCCCTGCACGTCTTCTGACACCTGTTTACAATATGCACTGCTTCACATACCTGATTATGTACAACAAAATTGATTGCAGCACTTACGTTTGTGTAAATCAATTGTCTGTCACAAGACAGATTTATTTAGCCTGGTCTCTAAGACCGGTATTAAACCAATTTCTTGACTGCGTGTCTGCAGCGAATGAGCTGCATTGCTGCACAGTCATACTCCATTGGAAGCTTCCTTCCCTCACTGAAATTTAATCAGAACACATATCTTGACATTAGCTGTTTTTTTTAGTCCCTCAAACTGGGAGGTCTGTGATCCGTTTTGAATGTACTTTGTATAGTGTAACACATTAGTCATTTGTTTCAGCAGGGCGATAAATAATGTCATGAAATAGTGTGGCTAAAGAAAATAACTGACTTAAACATTGAACTATCTTGTTTTTGTTTTTTTTTTGTTTTGTTTTTTTACTATGTTTGTAACATGTGTTTGGAAAGAAATGTTGTTTTTAAAGGAGGGGGTTCCTTTATTTCTAAAATGACAGTCGAGTTTTAGAATTATATAGCATACGTTTTAGCACTGAAAAGGCACCTTGAAAGGCTGGACAATATTAGAAACTATTAAATATAAGGATGGGAAAAGTATGTGTTTACTCCTAAAAACAGTCAGGGTTTTCCAAGACATGTGAATCGGAAGTGTGTTTTACCAAAAATATCTACCACTGGGTAAAGGTTTCTATTAATTCAGCTGGAAGCCAGGATAGAGCTGATGGAATTGGACGTATGTGTTTTTTTTTTTTTTTTTTTTTTTTTTAGCTTTGTCTGTTTGACAACAAGAGATCTGAACAAGCTGCAATCTAGATGATGGGAATCCCTGAGAGTCAGAGCATTGAAGGTGTGCCCCAAGCCTTCACCATCTGATTGAGAAAGATAGCATTAATCTCAAATCTTCCAAAACATACATAACTACTGCACATCTACACATATATTGCAGATATTTCATTATCAACCAAGAACTGTAATGGTGGGCATGATGTAGCCATAATCAACATATTAACAGATATAGGTAGATATCTTTTTTTATATACAGTTGCAGACAAAAGTATTTGGGCAGTTATTTCTTTTTTTAGAAAAACCACAAAGTCAGGTGAATTGCTGGAATGGCCAGAAGAACCGGAGAGAACACTGACATGAGACGGTAATGGAACTGGATTCCAGAGATGTACTGGATTCCGGAGATTAAGACTTGATTGTAGAACTGAAGAGGTGTAGAATGTCACGAGCGTGGACGATAAAGGCTAAGATCCAATCTTGATTAAATGGAACTGGCTGATTTTCTTTTTTTTCACGCAGAAGGAGGAGAAAGAAGACCAGTTTGTAGAGTAGGATGATTTTATTGATGGAGCTAATAGTGTAATATCATGCGGTGGATTACCGCCAGTAGTGTGCAGTGGCCTGCTGTAGAGAGCAGAGATCTGCTAAAGCGGAGATCTTAACAGTGTGCGGTGGACTGCCATCAGAAGTGGGCAGTGGCCTGCTGTAGAGAGCAGAGATCTGCTAAAGCGGAGATCGTAACAGTGTGCGGTGGACTGCAATCAGAAGTGGGCAGTGGCCTGCTGTAGAGAGCAGAGAAAAGTTGTGAGATATATTTTTTTTATTAATTATAGACATATAATTGTCTATGAGCAATTCTTTAGGGGACCATATACTGTATTACAGTATGCTGTGATTTTATAACTAATTACCATGAGGTAAAATGTCTAATTTATCGCAAACACCTTTCTTTGCATAAGTGGAACGTGATCCTTTTTTTTATCTGGAAATTAAAATTGTACTTGTCCCCAGATTTTTAGTATTATAATAAAACACATACCGGTATGTCCAATTGATGATAAAAACCATGCAGACCATGTTATCCGTTTGCGTGATGCCACTTGTCCTAGTGGCACAATCTCTAATTGTCCTATGGCACAGTCACAGTTTTAACCATTGTACAAAACTGTCAAACCCCTTTGACCTGGTAAAATAAAAATCCCATTACCTCATCGTATCTACATCTGCATTATGTTTAACCAAAGTGCCACTTCAGCTCACTGCCACTTAAACTCAGCGTAAGGAGACATTCAAAAGCAGACCCAGTGTGGCCAATTGAGTAATGGAATAAGTGTACAAAAAAAATTAATGTTGGTTAAAGATTGTTTTTAAAAGCTCAGTACTTCTCTTATCTGAATATGTGGCTTACACATGCTAGCACACTGTAGTTTGCGTGATATTGTATTATTCAAGTGTCTTTGTTATTTTCCAGGATTGTTTCCTCCAATAGGAAATGGGGATTTTTTGAGACTGGCTCTGCTTCGTGTAACTGTGCTTAAGGAAGCTGCTAATATTATTAGTCACTCATTTTATTATATAAATACATATATTTATACATCGTTAACTGATGTAACTGTGTTTTGTGGCTCCATCTGAGAGAATGCCCATGCGACAGGAAGTTGCATCTCAGTTGATATTGTAATTCCTGCATAAATAAATAAAACGTACAAATAGCTTTTTCGTCGGTGCTGCAGTTAAATCAATTATATCTGTTAAATAGTGAGACCCATATCCATCTACAGTGACTGTAGAGCCATCAGAGGTTGTGTGATAAGATATATTGATTGGGAATTCAAAATGTTACTTTTTTTCTCTTTTTATTTTTTAAATTATATTCTTAGAGTAGTCAAATTGAGATGCAGCATCTTAGTTTCCACAGCTCTGTGATTTGAACCTTTAGATTTGCTGCCCCTCAGTTGTTTGTGAATAAAGGATAAACTATTAATTTAAGACAGTGAATTGATGGCAAACGTTACGCAGTCTATAGCCTGTTGAACATGTGCAAGAGGGGAGTTGCATCTGTATGACTTAACCAAGAAAGCTTTATATTGGTCACGTTCCATGCTGGCTCTCATTTCAGAATGAGATATTTCACCACGTTCTTTGAAATATGTTTACAGAGAAAGAAACGACTCTGCCTTCTTTAACATAGCCAAGCAGCGATTTCCACCTTAGGTGAACTACATGTAAAAATGCCAGAAATTGAAAGAGAATGGCTTTCATTTTATTATTCATGAGAAACTTTAAAACTCTGGGACAATGAGCCATAAAATACATTTTGAGAAGAATTCTTCTTTTCATTTTTTAGTATTTATTTTATTATTGACCTGCTGGCAGGCATAAAAAGAAATTAGAGGAATGGGACGCTGGATGTAAACTAGGATTATTAAAGGATATCAGAGCTTGGTGCCAAAATACAGTATTCTTGTTGCATTGACAGATATTGCAGCCGGGTGATGACATATCATTGGCAATGTGCAAAACGTGCTTGCCTAAAACATTATCTTGTAACTTTGTAATACTGTTCCCTTTAATAAACTATATATAAACTATAATCTGTCATGTGACGATGTTTTAATAAATCACAAGACAGATTGTAAAACCAAGGTTTAAGTGTGTGTGTATTCTTTTGTTGCATAAATTAGCAGCCTGACAAAATCAATTAGTACAGTATCTTCAAAGACGTTGTAAGTGTAATCCAGAGCTTTTGGCTGTTTTGTTAAGATTTATTATATGCAGATACATTACATTTTTTAAGGACTTTGGAGGTTTGTATTTTGCCCACTCCTGTGTTCATACTTAATAACACAGCACTTGTCTAGCACATATCATAGTCCTCAGGATTCCAGTTTTTACCTCTATATGAATTAGCACATAGATGTGTCTCAAAATTGAAGTATCTGTCAAGGGAAAGAAATAGAACTGCGTAACTTGCCATTCTTAATGAGCCCTCATCAGTCATTCCTGCTATGATGTCCTTATTAAGTATGGGTTCTGTGTATGGCCTTGTATCAAAAGTGTGCTTTTAATGCTAAAAATGGTGGCTTTCTTTCCATTTAGAGCCAGGTAATTTCTATAGATTTTTATGAATACTCTTGCCACTTTTTTTTATATAGTAGAAAATAAGACTCGTTTTGGGATTTGAAGCTCATAAAAGGCATGTGTTAACTCATATTTCAACATTTTTTATCAAAGTGGTGGGCAGCAGTGTGGAGTAGTGGTTAGGGCTCTGGACTCTTGACCGGAGGGTCGTGGGTTCAATTCCAGGCAGGGGACACTGCTGCTGTACCCTTGAGCAAGGTACTTTACCTAGATTGCTCCAGTAAAAACCCAACTGTATAAATGGGTAATTGTATATAAAAATGTGATATCTTGTAACAATTGTAAGTCGCCCTGGATAAGGGCGTCTGCTAAGAAATAAATAATAATAACAAAAACATGTTAAAGGGTAACTTGGTGGGATGAAATATCAGTTATCTTAAATATATTCTTCTTATTGTTTAGATTTATTTTGTATCATTTTTTTAATCCATGATATATTGATGACTTTTAAAAATCTGATGTTTAAAGCACCCCCATGGCCTCAATAGAGCTCTAAGAATCATGTCTGCAAGTAGCTCAGGTAACCATTTTAAAATGAATCAAGAACAGTTTCTGATAACATAATGTACTTATTCATGGATTGCTTCATTTGTAAGATAATACATCATCTCTAATGGCAACTAATTCACAGACTGTCTTCCATTAGAAATCCATACTTCACTTATAGCAGTCCAATTGAACACATCAGACCATTAGAAACCAATCTGTACTGTATTTCCTCCTGGAATACCTTGTACTTTACTTTAGGTCTTTTTAAAAGGTTTGAAGTGCTGTTAATTGCTTTACTCCAAGCTGACCTGCACTACAGCAAGTTATATTTTGCTCCACGGTATGGATGTGTCATAAATACATTGTGTAACGTATCGACCAAATCTGGCATTATAGCATATGACTGTGATACATTGAAGTCTTGAATGAATATTCCAATCGTAAAAGGGTAGATATGACTGTAAACAACATGCTGCTTTTGTGAGGAGTACATTTTACTGGAACTTCTTTTACACGGCTGTGGCAATGTGGCCACGCCCTTGTGCGTAGTTTGTGTTGTATGTTGTATGTTGCGTGTGTTAATGTTGGTGTATAGTCATTGGTACACGGGATATAAACGGGTGTGTGTTTCACGTGTATTTAAGATGTAATTGTATTTAGGCACGGGATTGCACATCACTTCACTTCACGTGCAGATAAAATGTGTATAATGTGTGAACACGGGAAAGTGCACTTTAATTTATTCACGTGCAGTTGTACCGAGATTCCAATTGAATGATTGACTAGCAATCGAGTCTCGGTACAACTGCATAAAAGCTGCATGTTTTCACTCACTCGGGGTTGGGTGTTCGTGAGTGGAGAACGGGTGTGGAGAAGGAGGATAAATATAAGAAGAATAAGTGTTTTTACTCACCGTGTTTGTTTGTCTCCGTGCACCGTTTGTAAAGTGTTAGTTCGTTTTGTTTGTCTGTTTATTTTGGCGTAAGTGCCGTGTGCTGTTTTTGTGTTCTTTTATTTTGTTTATTAAATGCTGAGCACAACCAAGTGCTCGGCTTCACCAACCTCACTGTCTGTTGTGTGTTACTTCCTGTTTCTGGTCTGACGTCACCCACTGCTGCCGTCTTTGTGACACGTGGTGTCATCGTGGGATTACCAGCGCCTCCAAGACTCAGACCAGAGCAGGAGTACCGTGTGTTTTTTTGAGAGAAAAAAAAAAAAATGGATTTTTTTGGAGAAATGGAGGGAGGAAAGACGCTAGAGAGGAAGCAACAGCAGCACCCATCCTGCAGGCCAGTGACAGAGCAGGTGATCGACTGGCTGCTGGATCAGGAGAAGCAAGGGGCCCAGAGTAACATCAGCACAGCAGTTGCAGGCGGTGTTAAAAGGTGCCCTGCACTGCTACTAGCAAGGCTGTTGTCCTCTCTAGCGCCCAAAGGGGAGGAGCCCGAACGCCCACGCCTGAGTGGGAGGAGCCCGAACGTCCCCACGCCTGAGTGGGAGGAGCCCAACGCCCCACGCCTGAGTGGGGAGCCCGAGCGCCCACAGCCCAAGAGGGGGAGTCGGTGCGCCCACAGCCCAAGAGGGGGGAGTCGGTGCGTCCACAGCCCAAGAGGGAGGAGTCAAAGGCCCACAGCCCAAAAGGGAGGAGTCGGTGCGTCCACAGCCCAAAGGGAGGAGTCGGTGCGCCCACAGCCCAAAGAGGGGAAGTCGGTGCTTCCACAGCCCTAGGACCCAAGCTGCCAGCAGAGGGAGAATGCCTGCTGGTTCCATCTCCACCAGCAGAGGAAGAATGCCTGCTGTCCCCATGTCCACCAGCAGAGGAAGAATGCCTGCTGTCCCCATGTCCACCAGCAGAGGAAGAATGCCTGCTGTCCCCGTGTCCACCAGCAGAGGAAGAATGCCTGCTGTCCCCGTGTCCACCAGCAGAGGAAGAATGCCTGCTGTCCCCGTGTCCACCAGCAGAGGAAGAATGCCTGCTGGGTTCCCATCCACCAGCAGAGTGTGAACGTCTGCTGGTATCACTTCCCCCACCGTCACCACCCGGAGGAGAGGAACAGGAGCTGCCTCTGCCTCCACCACAGTCCCCTGCAAGAGCGGGAGAGCCGCACCAGTCCCCTGCAAGAGAGGCGGAGCCACACCAGTCCCCTGCAACAGTAGGAGACCACACGCTGCTCGCACCTCCATCGCCAGGAGACTACACGCTGCTCGCACCTCCATCGCCAGGAGACTACACGCTGCTCCCACCTCCACCGCTTCCTCCACTAGGAGCAGAGGAGCAGGCGCTGCCTCTGCCTCCACCACAGTCCCCTGCAAGAGCGGGAGAGCCGCACCAGTCCCCTGCAAGAGAGGCGGAGCCACACCAGTCCCCTGCAACAGTAGGAGACCACACGCTGCTCGCACCTCCATCGCCAGGAGACTACACGCTGCTCGCACCTCCATCGCCAGGAGACTACACGCTGCTCCCACCTCCACCGCTTCCTCCACTAGGAGCAGGAGCTGCCTCTGCCTCCGCCACCTCCAAGAGCAGAGCAGCAGGAGCTGCCTCTGCCTCCACCGCAAGGAGCAGAGCAGCAGGAGCTGCCTCTGCCTCCACCACCTCAACCGCTTCCACCAGGAGCAGAGCAGCAGGAGCTGCCTCTGCCTCCTCCACCAGCACACGGTGAGTACCTGCTGGTTCCGCCTCCACCGTTGTGGGAGGACTGCTTGCCCCTCCCACCTCCACCAGCAGAGGGTGAATACCTGCTGGTTCCGCCTTCATTGTCGTGGGAGGACTGCTTGCCCCTCCCACCTCCACCAGCAGAGGGTGAATACCTGCTGGTTCCGCCTTCCCAACATGGAAGGACTACTTGCTGCTTCCACCTCCACCACAGGGAGCATGGGGCCGGAGCCCCAGAAAGGGAGCTACCAGCTACAAAGACAGGGGAGAGGTCAGGAGACCACTTTCCCCAGCAGCAGTTTCAGCTGCAGGAGTTCTTGTGGCGGAGCCCCACAGGAGGGAGCAATTTCGCTGCAGGAATGGACCAGCATGCTGTCAGCCGTGCCACTACCGGCAGGGTGCTGACAGCATTGCCAGCCATGGGCCCACTGAAGCTCTCCCTTCCCAGCCCGAGACTTTGTCCTGGACTGCTGGGTTTTATGGGGAGGTGGCCGCTGAGGCCATGTGTGCTGCACAAGGGGGTATATGTGGCAATGTGGCCACGCCCTTGTGCGTAGTTTGTGTTGTATGTTGTATGTTGCGTGTGTTTAATGTTGGTGTATAGTCATTGGTACACGGGATATAAACGGGTGTGTGTTTCACGGTATTTAAGATGTAATTGTATTTAGGCACGGATTGCACATCACTTCACTTCACGTGCAGATAAAATGTGTATAATGTGTGAACACGGGAAAGTGCACTTTAATTTATTCACGTGCAGTTGTACCGAGATTCCAATTGAATGATTGACTAGCAATCGAGTCTCGGTACAACTGCATAAAAGCTGCATGTTTTCACTCACTCGGGTTGGGTGTTCGTGGAGTGGAGAACGGTGTGGAGAAGGAGGATAAATATAAGAAGAATAAGTGTTTTACTCACCGTGTTTGTTTGTCTCCGTGCACCGTTTGTAAAGTGTTAGTTCATTTTGTTTGTCTGTTTATTTTGGCGTAAGTGCCGTGTGCTGTTTTTGTGTTCTTTTATTTTGTTTATTAAATGCTGAGCACAACCAAGTGCTCGGCTTCACCAACCTCACTGTCTGTTGTGTGTTACTTCCTGTTTCTGGTCTGACGTCACCCACTGCTGCCGTCTTTGTGACAACGGCATATTAAAATGCTTACGTTTTCGCACTGTGCTTTGCATGGTTCATATTTGATTACATATTGTTTCTACTTTGTTTTAGTTTAGAAAGTGTAATTTACTTCCTTTGTGCCAGTAAAAAACAAAACAAAAAATCTTATTTAAATGTACTGTTAATAAATAGCCAAAACATCTGTAATTGAGTCCATATATGCTATTGGCTTTGGCTACAGCATTAGGAGTTGGTACTGTTGGATTTCACATATGGAACACCTGAGGTTTATTATTATATTTAGACTTTGGCTTGACACTAAATGCAGTTGTCACAGTTGATTCGAATTTCTGGACATAACACTTCAAACGCCCTTCAGGGTATATATTATACAAACTGCCTTTCTCAATTGCAATCAATCGTTGCAGAACAGAAGTTTGACTTAAAGAAGCTTGTCATAAATTACACTGAAAGATGTGAGTTTTGACACATTAGAAATCAGTCTGATCCGGTAATACACATTAGGACCTTTGCGTTGTGGTGTTAGCAGTCACTGGATATAGTGGGCCTGCAGTGGAGACAATAGTGTTGTTCCAAGAGGAATGCATTTAAAACTGATGAAGGGTTATTGGGAGGACTTTCTGTGCCAGCTATCCACAGGGCAGCTTCTAACCGCAGTAACAACATCTTCCACTTCAGTAGTTCTACTCAATATTGACCTTAGTTGTTGTAATAAAGGGGAGAGTGTTACACGTGTGATAATTCCATTAAAAAAAACACAAGGCAACTACAATGCTGATGCTGGATCTCCATTGAAAGAGGCATTACTCGGCATCCTAACATTATAACACACACACACACACACACACATATATATATATATATATATATATATATATATATATATATATATATATATATATACTTTTTTAAGTATTCATTATTCACCTCCTCTGCAGGTGAGCTGAGTATCTGTTTTCTCCTTCAAGCTGCTTTGTATTCTCTTATTTAGCATCCCCTTAAGGGTGCTTGTATGAGTTTGCTGCTGTTGAAATCGAATGGTACCTCTGATAGTGACCTTCACTTCGATCAAGCTCACTCCTGGGCATTGTAAAAAAGTGCTTATTCATTTGTGACAGTTATTGTATAAAGCTCCCAGTAGCGCAGTCTCAGGGCCTCATATCTCAGAAACCATGACTTCATATTTGCTGCACAGATTTACTATAAATCAAATGGTTTAAACAAAACACAAATAACTTTTACAAACAAAACGGCACGTTGGCCAAAATAAATGGACAAACAAAACAGTGGACAAACCCCAAACAAGTATCGTGCTTGTCCTTCCAGCACACGTAGCAATTGTTATTAAATTGATATTAAACTTTCCTCTCCTCTCTCCTGTTCTCCACTGTGGACACACCAACCCTGAGTGAGTGATTTGCGCTTTTATCTGTAGCTGTGCCGGGGCTCGCTGGCTAATCAATCATTCACTTGATTCCCGGCACAGTCTGCACGTAAACTAATTTGCGTAATCCCTGTGCCCACATAGAAATACACACTTTACTCTGCACGGGAAGTGATTGTGCAATCCCTGTGCCTACAAACAAATATACATTTTAAATCATCAGTGCTACATTACCCACAGTCTGTACACCACTACATACATACATGTAACATAAAATATGCACACGGACGGGGGTACCCCGCCACAGTCCACCTCACATTCACAAATACTAAAACTTTTATTTCACAATACTGTATTGGTATAATCATTAGTCAGTATAGAAGTCAATGGAAGGAAACCTGGGATCAATATTTTTCAACAAAACTTTCAGGAAGTATTGTAATGTCGCAGCCCCCCCGAGGTGTCCGTATATTCGACGTATACGGACGGCCTGTCGGGCCTTATTGCATACATATATTACAGCTCCCTTTAATGCAATACCAAGCATTGCCTTCCAAGCCACCATTAACTGAAACAGTTTTCTTATGTGCATACAAATAACTTACACATTATAAAGGAACATTTGTCTTGTCAATTTTAGACTTATTTTTTTAGCCAGCATTATTAAAAAAAAAAAAAAAATCTACATCTACACATTCACGAAAATGCACATCTTTTTTATCCCATGCTCATTCTACAGTGTTCACTGTTTAGGAAAAAAAAGCCTAATCTGGCTGTCCCAGCCTTTTCGCGCCACATACATGTAGCGCATTGAATTGAATATTCCTAACTCGGTTGGAATGACTAAATTAAAACAAACAAACAAAAAAAGAACCAGTAAAACCACAGTTTTAGTACTTATAATTTTCAACAATATAAAATATGTGCTACAGTGTTGCCAGGAATATAGAAATATCCCTATTAACATATTCAGAATGTGAAAAAAATACTTTTTTAAACAAAAGAAACAGGAGCTTTGCCATCAGCAACTTTCAATGCGTAAAATGACAACATTCTTTGATGAACTGGTAACGAAGATTCAAGGCCAGGAATCTCATTAAGTTAGGTACATTACATAAATACTTTCTACATGTTCTTATACATATACACATACAAGTTTCAAAATGCTGTTGTGAAAAAATGCATGGCAAGTATAGGAATAACAAACCGGTTTATCTATTGGCTGTGATCCAAAAGAAACTATAGATCAAGAGAAAAAGTTAACTACATTCTGAGGACATGGAAGACCACTTTCTGTAACTGTATGGGAGTAACATAAACTTACTATTAAAGTCCTTCAGCAAAGGCAAGGGGAACTGTCTAAATGTTGGCATCTCGGTGCCTGCATACCTCCTGGATACTGTCCTGATAAAGGGTCAAGCAGAACAGATGCAGTTTGCAGTGATGGAAAGACCATTCAAGCTCAGCAGTACTCCTGATTTTATGTAACTCTTCCTGAAATTACCACTGGGGCAGATTTTCTATGGGTGTTTAGAAAATTAGTTTAGTTTAGATTGTGTTTCTTCCAGCTTAGCAAGCCCTTAAAACAATTCATCAAGTCAATGTTAATTTGCTTCTTAATCACCATAAGATGGATGTCTAGCCAAGTGGCTCCATTGCTTAGCACAACATTTGCCAGTTATTGAAATAGGTACTGTAATACATATTTTAAATAATATTGTTACTGTGGCTCTGAGTAATTTATTACACATTTGGTTCCTGGGCATTTGTTCCACAGAAGACAATCTATTTATTTCTCTTTTCTTTCTTTTTATTTTGTTTTTTTTAGCCGTGCTATCAAAACCAACCAGGACCTGCTACCGGAAACCCCCTGGACGCACATTTTCTACAACGACTTTTGGGGGACCCTGCTTACCCACAGTGGCAGCCACAAATCCTACCGCCCACTCTGCACTCTCTCCTTCCGCCTTAACTATGCCCTGGGGGGCCTGGAGCCCTGGGGCTACCATCTTGTCAATATTCTGCTGCATTGCAGTGTCACCGGCCTCTTCACCCGCCTCTCACGTCTCCTACTAGGGGGCGGCCACTGGACCCTGATGGCAGGGCTGCTCTTTGCCTCGCACCCTGTGCATACGGAAGCTGTGGCAGGGATTGTGGGCAGGGCGGACGTTGGCGCTGCCCTCTTCTTCCTGCTTTCACTGCTTTGCTACATGCGACACTGCTCCCTGAGGGGGCAATCTGCCCACTGCCTGCCCTGGCTGCTGGGCAGCTTTGCCTGTGCGGCCTGCAGCATGCTGTGGAAAGAACAAGGGGTGACTGTCTTGGCCGTCTCAGCAGTTTATGATGTCTTTGTGTTCCACAGGCTCAAATTTCATCAGGTCGTCTCACTTGTTTTTAAGGTAAGCAGATTTGCTTTCCCTGTTTTAATCTTGTTTGCTCTTGGATGGGTTGAGTACATCTAGTCATCATTGGTTATTATAAGTGCTTTGTGCTTTACCCGGCTTGACTAGGCCTGCTATTGCAATGCTCAAATTAATGTTTCTGAGCAGCATTTCTGAAGAGTAAAAAATGAAAATGTTTTTCATTCACATTCACCAAATTGAATGTGAATGAAACATAGAATACTGTATTCCCACTTAACAACATAAATCAGAACTGGGGCGCATGTGCCTCTGGCAGATCACGAAGCAGCTCATTCAGAGGCTTTGCACTCACTTTATCTTTTGAAGCACTTTCGTTCCGCTTACGGCGATGACAGGAAATGTTGTGGCCAAGGAAGGAGCTTGCAATGCCAACCATTTTGTAAATTGCGATTGATACGGTACATCATTCAAGCAGCAGTTAGCTAATTCTTTTTCTCAGTCCCTTATGGTACTGTACTGTAGTTCAACCATCAAATGCAAACACTGTAGTACAGAAAAGAAACTTGGTAATGCATGTATTTATTTATTTTAATTTTATTAATTAGATAACATTGGGTCGACACAGTGTGTCTCAATGTATCACCATGTAGTACTGTATTTCAGTAGTACTTGTTGGAGTCTGTTGAAAATGAATGGTCTTAAGAAAGATCAGCTTGGTGTGAGAGGGATGGAAAGTTTTAAACGCTCAGACTGACTCCATATCATATGCCTCTACTATTTTCCCTTTTCTTATATGCTTTCTATCCAACCCGCTAATCTCCAAAATGGGCACTTGCAGTACAGTCATTCCTTTGCAAACATCATACTGGGCTTTAACCAATAGAATTAGTTATCTTTTTTTGCCAGATCAGCAGTTTGTGTCTATTTATGTCTCTTCCCACCATTCACTGACAGTTTTCTAGCCAGCTCTTGCCTGTTTGTGGCATTTGTCGGACAGTTTTACGGCCCTAGCTTCTCCTTCCAGAAAACAAATCAGCTTGAGGCCCCACTGCCCCATTCTTGCCCCTGAGTTCTTCTCAATTCTTGCTGACGTGAATAACTTTTTAATGCATCCTACCACCCCTCAGGCTCGGTACCCCATCCTGAGACCGGCCCATCCAGTCACCAAGGCAGCTGCTTCCTGTTTGTAACTTATATGATTATCCTCACTTTGAGGATGCATGCTACCTATGTGAGACTTGTCTAAACTGACCAGATTTATCTGCCTGAAAGTGTTTTTTATATAAGCCCATAAGGAGGAATAATTTTCTGTTCAAATCATATTTAATTTTCCTGTAATTTACTGTTACTAGTTTTGTCATGGATATACAGCTTTCATGCTGTTTTCTCCTATGTAGCTGCCAGCTTTTTGTTTCTTTTTATCTATATACATCAGCAGTGGACAGAGGTTTCATGGATTAAAAAGATTTTTAATATTTGAGTGGTTTTGTCAAACATTAATGCCTACAGATGTTCTTCATGTATGAATGTTGAAGGCCAAAACTAAGAAGGCTTGATCTGCTTCATTTTAGAAATTGGAACCCACACAGTATTCTAGAGGTTGATAATTGTATATGCCTTTGAAGAATTAACCAAACCATGCCTATCATTGTGCCAAGACCCCCATTTTAAGGAGGCTGTGTGGTCCAGTGGTTAAAGAAAAGGGCTTGTAACCAGGAGGTCCCCGTTTCAAATCCCACCTCAGCCACTGACTCATTGTGTGACCCTGAGCAAGTTACTTAACCTCCTTGTGCTCTGTCTTTCGGTTGAGACGTAGTTGTAAGTGACTCTGCAGCTGATGCATAGTTCACACACCCTAGTCTCTGTAAGTCGCCTTGGATAAAGGTGTCTGCTAAAATAAACAAATAAGGAAGAAAACAAGCCTTGATTGGTTTATTCCTGATTTTAAAAAAAGTGTATTCACCAAGTAGAAAAAGACGGACTGACACAATTTGTGCAGAAGGGTCCATCCACCTTTTGAATGAGGACCCTAAAAACTGAAGACTTCAGAAATGGGGTTACTCGTGGAGTGAAATTAGTTCTACTCGCTTTCTGAGGACAGTGGCCCACATCACAAAACAACAGTAACATTTAGCCAATGGGTTCCTTTCGCAAGCATTTCTGAAAGACAGGCCAAGAATCGGAGGGAGACTAAACGGCTCCCTCACAAACCTGCCTATGCTCTCCCTGCTGTGTCAATTGTTAGAGAGTCTCAATCTCCAGTGATGTCAGTCCAGCATCTTTCCTGAACACCAAAACTGTTCACAAAGAGTACATGTATTTTAAAGCAGTGGAATGGTAAGTGAGGCCACAGCATCTCTCAACTTGGCAGAGGTTTTATTTAAACTCATGCAGCTGTTGCTATTCTTTTTTATTTTTATTTGATGTGCACAAAAATCATTTTGGAAAACTGATACGGGAACTGAGAATTATATCTATTGAGAAGATAAGCCATCTGTGTCTAATAAACCAGAAGATTCCTAATCACCCAGTTACAGTAAATAATCATTTAGTCGATTTTTTAACCTAAATTACAGCATGGGTCTGATTTCAATTAAGTAGTGAGCTCAGAGCGATGAATACTTCTTAATAACCCAATTTAGGTGTGTTTCATTTCCACCAAAGAAAAGCAAGTCCAAATGACCTGTCAGGTGTATTAGATAGCTTAATACATAGTTTAAAAAATAGTATTGTTTTAATTTTTACAGTTTCTTGGATATTCAATTAAATATGTTTTTATAGAGATCAGGGACATTCCAGTATCTGCTTGTTTGAATGAGTTTTGCAAGATGGCTTTCATAGATTATTCT
Organism: Acipenser oxyrinchus oxyrinchus; assembly: GCA_030684275.1. NCBI lineage: Eukaryota > Metazoa > Chordata > Actinopteri > Acipenseriformes > Acipenseridae > Acipenser > Acipenser oxyrinchus. The sequence continues at coordinate 6,280,695 of CM060256.1, read as the reverse complement.
GATGAATTGTAATGGGAGCGCTATGGTGTAGTGACATGGGATATCAATAGCAATAATTACCCACTGTTTAAAAAAAGATACCTGCAACTATAACTAAAATGTATGTCATCACCAGTCTGTGCTAAGGTGCTTTGGACTGAGTAACTGTTTTTTGTCAATTGTGGGCTATTTAAGCAAGAAATGCGATTGAATTTCACCCTATTTAAAGTATGAATTTTGAAGTTTTGCATTGGAGTAAAAAACAACTCTAAAGTAGGCGAAGCATCCATTTAAAGAGTTTATTGGAAAAATGAAAGAGTGTATTGGTCTTCTAGTGTTGATTTTAATAAAGCTCCATGACATTCCTTGGGTATGGTACATTAACTTTCCCAATACAAGCAGATGTGATACAACCAAAAAAGAAACTGGATACAATGCAGTTATGTCTTATTTTTATGGTGAAAACTGCAAGGGCAAATCTACACACCTTTCATAGATTGAATGTTTGCTTCCAGGAACGTTCCTTCATAGGTTAAGCGGAATTAATCATCCAAAGAGCAAACTCCTGGTTTAAAAAGATCAGTCTGAACCCTCAGCCAGTGATTGCGTTCAGATTTCTAAGACAAACCGAGAACTGCAATAATACCCTTTTGGTTGTAAAAGAAGGTGAAAGTAAAGTCACTGTATTTTTCAGCGGTTGACTTTGTCAGTGTCAACCTTTGTAGTGTTCTGACCTGCTGTACTGTTCACTAGTCCTGAGTCTAAAACCCCCTTTGGGGAAGTCACCTAGAGTTGAAAAAGCTTTAAGAGATCAGCTCCACTACCATGGAAATCAATTTTCTTTCCAAGGATGGTTAACCTTCTGGTTGCTCCTGGCCAGCAATTGGTGATCAGATGCTGTGGATCACCCTGCAGCTGGGAGTGACGGCAATTGTTTCTACTGAACCTGTGTTTGAGAAAACCTGCCATAGTTTAGGTAATGCCAGTATTATTGCAATGTGTGGTTCTCCGTGCCTCAGTGGCTTTCAGTTGTGTGCATCTGGGCTCAGAGAATGGCTTGGAAAATGAGTGTCATTGATTTATATTAATCCCTGTTGACTCATGCCATTTACAACCAACCATATGTGATTCACTCTGTATTGAACATTTACTGTCACTGTATGATATCAGCAAATAACTATGTTAAGCTTATTCTGTTTTTTATGGTGTGCCTGCCACATGTGATATATGACGCCTTACAATAGGCTTTACAGTACATATAATGTTAATGCTAATAACCCCTGGACATCTTTGTTAAGAAAAAGTTGCACCTTAATTGCCCACAACATTTTAAATAAAATAAAATTGGAACAATAATAATACAAAAAATGATAATAATACAAAAAATGACTTGTGATTCCCTGTTGATGCAAAAAGTGGTACATCATTTTTGGTGGTACAAGTTTTTTCATTGTCAATATATTTATCTGCTCATTCTGTAATGAATTATCCATCAGAACATGAAGTTTCTCAGGTGCTTGATACAGATCTGTATGCTTTTAGATTAATGTATTTCCCCTGGAAGAAAGAAGACTAATGGCAGTCTTCACAAGCCATCCTGTGGTCATCAAAAATTGAAACCTCCTGCAAGATTTGAATAAGATTATCAACACTGGCAGACATGTAAACAATTGTTATCATTTTGACATCGATCTGAACTTCTTAAAAACGACTGTCACGCTTCATGATTTCCCTCAAAATGATTTTATGAATAGACCAGACATTTACAGCTATATACTTACTGACAAACACTCTTCCCTCTTGTTTCCTGATTTATTAAGATTATCATATCCCAGGAAAATGTGTACATCCAAAATCCTCCAACCCAGCAATTCCTACCGCTGGCTCTCATGGCCTGTTCTAGTCCAGGACTTTGTTCCAATCAAGTCTATTTCTAATAGAAATCCTCAAATATATTAAAGTAATAATGAGTAAAACCCATGTACTATTATAATAAGGATTTTAAAATTGGAGGATCAAGTTTTACTTACTGGCATACTCACCTCCTGCTAAACCCTCACAGAATGTTTTAATTGTATACAAGATTGCTGAATGCTTATAAATCTACACAGTGTAATTTCAGACAATTTATTCTGAGGTAAAAACATTCATTGTATGGGCCATTTCAGTGTGGTTCAGCTAATAAGCCTATATTCAGTAACAGATTCTATTAATACACCTGGCTATTTTAAAAACATTTAGTACTAGAGGCGCAAAACAAATACATCCCAAAAGTAGACAAATTAAAATCTAAAACAAAATGGCCAAAATGGTTTAATAGATCAATTAAAAAGAATATTCAGAGAAAAAAGGCACTACAGAGCATTTAAAAGGGACCATGAACAAAGTACACAGAAAGAGTACCTGGAACTGCAAACGCAAGTAAAAAAGGAAGTTAGTGAGGCCAAGAGAGAGATAGAAATGAACACTGACAAGGGGGCTAAAACCAATTCCAAAAATGTTTTCCAGTATTATAACAGCAAAAGAACATTCAAGGAGGAAGTAAAATGTCTAAGATACAAATGGCAACATCCTAGATGAAAAGAAAAAAATAGCAAATATATTAAATTATTACTTTTGACAAGTTTTTACAAAGGAGGATACAGACAACAAGCCCCACATGTCGATCTGTTCCTGTCCAGTTTTAAATAACTCTACCATAACAGAGGCAGAAGTGTTAAAGGGACTAGGAGCTCTTAAAATAAACAAATCCCCTGGGCCGGATGAGATCCTCCCAATAGTACTCGAAGAAATGAAAGAAGTTATTTACAAACCGCTAACCAAGATCATGCAACAGTCTCTTGAGTCAGGGGTTGTACCAATAGACTGGAGAATTGCAAACGTAATACTAATCCACAAAAAGGGAGACAAAACCGAACCAGGTAACTACAGACCAATAAGCCTGACTGATTATATGCAAACTTTTATGGAAACTGTAATAAGATCCAAAATGGAAAATTACCTGTATGGTAACAGTATCCTGGGAGACAGTCAGCGTGGTTTTAGGAAAGGGACATCGCGTCTAACTAACCTGCTTTATTTTTTTGAGGCTGCAACATCGACAATGGATAATTGCAAAGCATATACCATGGTTTATTTAGATTTCCAGAAAAGCATTTGACAAAGTAGCGCTTTAAAGATTAGTTCTCAAACTCAATGCAGTAGGGATTCAAGGAAATGCATGCACATGGATTAGGGAGTGGTTAACATGTAGAAAACAGAAAGTACTGATTAACCAGTGGAGTACCACAGGGATCAGTATTAGGTCCTCTGCTCTTCCTAATCTACAATAATGACTGAGATTCTGGTATAGTAAGCAAACTTGTTAAATTTGTAGACGACACAAAAATAGGAGGAATGGCAAACACCATTGCAACACCTCATGTAGATTATTGTGTTCAGTTCTGGTCACCTCGCTACAAAAAGGATATTGCTGCTCTATAAAGAGTGCAAAGAAGAGCAACCAGAATTATTCCTGGTTTAAAAGGCATGTCATATACAGACAGGCTAAAAGAATTGAATCTATTCAGTCTTGAACAAAAAAGACTACGCGGTGATCTGATTCAAGCATTCAAAATTCTAAAAGGTATTGACAATGTTGACCCAGGGGACTTTTTCGACCTGAAAAAAGAAACAAGGACCAGGGGTCACAAATGGAGATTAGATAAAGGGGCATTCAGAACAGAAAATAGGATGCACTTTTTTTACACAGAGAATTGTGGGAGTCTGGAATCAACTCCTTAGTAATATTGTTGAAGCTGACACCCTGGGATTCTTCAAGAAGCTGCTTGATGAAATTTTGGGATCAATAAGCTACAAACAACCAAATGAGCAAAATGGGCCGAATGGCCTCTCCTCGTTTGTAACCTTTCTTATGTTCTATCTTGGCAGGCATGTTATTGGCTATACAAGCTGTAGACAGATGTTGTTAATAATGAACCATAAAATATAACCATAATAATGAACCATAAAATATTACACACTTTTCCAAACAATAAAAGAAAAAAAGGCATTGTTTCTTGTGTACAAAAACAGACAATGGACATTATTATATAAAATATTAGGTAACTAAAGAAAAATATAAGCCAGTAAAAACAGTCAAAAGAAATAGCCAAAACAAATAACCAAAAATATCACCACAACTGTCATACTGGACCGCCCAGTGTTTTCCAGTTGGTCAGAACTCCAATGGTTTTATTCTCTGATATCAGTTTTCTTTTTCCAACAAAGCCGATTTCTGGCAACATTATTGGAGTATAATTTTACATTGTTTGCCTGACATTAATATATCTTTGGCCATCTTTTTACTTATTAACATCAGAGCTGAATAAACAAGAATATGTATATTTTGTGTACTTAATTTTAAAGAAAGGGAAAAGGGGAAAGTTATTTTTATATTAGTATAGCCTAACTTTAAGACCTGAGGACAGTAACTGATTACTGGACTGTCGGACAAAAGATCCTTTTCTACACAGAAGAAATCAACAGACCATGGAATGGGGTACTAAAATGAAATAATAGGACATAGCTGTCTAGATCATGGCTATTCAATGAGCAGTTTGCATTTGTTCACTCTATAAATATCAAGGCTCCACAGCTACAGTATAATGATACATGATGGTGGATCTACAAAGTTTAGGGCAGTTAAAAATGTACAGCTGCTAAGATTAAACAAATTATCTTAAATGTAGCACCCTAAAAATTATTTTGAGGTTAAAGAAGTCACAAGATAAAATGTTGTTTATTTGGGGGTTTCCTAAATGATTTCAAGTACTGTAAAAGACACAGTTTTGTGTAGCTATATTTTATAACACGGTGGAATAATCCGTTGTTTTCTTGCTGAGTGCAATCTGGCGTAGACGGATTTGTAATCGTCAGCAGCTTGAGTTGTGGTGCCCGTATGGAGATCTGATATGTCCTTGTTCTGTGATATGTTACTGTAAAGCCCTATCATACCCAGGTGGTTATTGTATGCTCTAGTTGTCTTATAATAGATCCTGTCATCAAGTGATAAACCACATGCGTTCGAGTGGCTGGATACTTGCGCTCTCACACCTGCCTCTTTGTACATTTTGAACACAGCTTTATGTAGCAGCTAATGTGTTTTTAAGCAAACTTTTCCACTAACTGCTAATGGAGATGCATGCAAATGGTTTATTTGGTAAAATGAGACCAAAACCATGGAATTACTACCAGTGCCCTTTTTTATTTATTATTATTTATTTCTTAGTAGACATCCTTATCCAGGACGACCTACAACTGTTACAAGATATCACATTTTTACATACAATTACATTTTTTTTTTTTTTTTTTTTTTTACACCTTATTTTTACATACAATTACCCATTTATACAGTTGGGTTTTTACTGGAGCAATCTAGGTAAAGTACCTTGCTCAAGGGTACAGAAGCAGTGTCCCCCAGCTGGGATTGAACCGACGACCCTCCGGTCAAAAGTCCAGAGCCCTAACCACTACTCTACACTGTTGCCCCTATTTTTGACATTTTTTACCAGACTTGTGATGTTTTTATTTCATTTACTTGGGCTAGTCTTTTCAGTTCGCTTGCTCCTTCCTAAATGTGTCTAAAGTACAACCCCCTCCTCCCTCCACACACACACACTTTCTAGGCTGCTTGTTTGTGAATAACTACTCCAAGGAAAAGAAACACACGCTACATAGACACATTTTTTGTAGCCCCTACTTCCCATAATTTCCAGATTTATTCATTGACATAAATTTAAACCTGTGAACACCAGCCCAATAGGCTAGGACGTATGCTATTCACAAGGATATTACATTTCACATTGACTAAATAAATAATGTAGATGCTTCAGTTTGAACTGTGACTATGGTAGACAAATATGTATGTCAACCTCAGTCACATTTCATTTGCAACAATATCCACATTGGTCTGAGCCCAACAGAACTGAATGGACTCAGTAACCTGACTAGATTTTAACCACATCCAAGTGGTGAATGCTAGTGCCCTCCCCAGCAAGGACATTTGCACTGTTCCATGACTTATATTTGAACATATTTTTAGCATAAAAACATTTAATCATTCAGTCCAGCCAACTAGTACAAACTGCATGCTAGTGCATTGGAGGGTACTACATAAGACACCTTGGCATTTTGTCCACAAATAAACAATTATAGCCTGGAAAATGGACTCCATACTCAATGAAACATTCTTGTTTCAAGGCACCCATATAGCCTTCTCCAGTCATGGTGTGGTCCTTATACACATAAAAGGAATGACTCCTACAGTAGGTAATGATACATTTTCCACACCACCATATCTGTTAAGAGACAACATTTTCAGATGAGTTGATGTTAATGTTGTAATGACTTGAAGGTTACATTGGTTCATAATTAGAATGTCCCAAAAACATGTCTAAGGATTTTTTTTTTTCCTTTAGACTCTTTCTTATTATTTCTATCATGTTTATCTGTTTTCTGCTTTGTTTTGCGTAAAGAACTGTGTTTACGGCTGGGGGGGGAAGAGTCTTCAAAGCAAATTTTCCCAGTGACCTAAGAACAGAGGAAACAATATGTTGCAATAATTCCACTGTGTTAATGTGTCTGGGGTAAATTTAGATGCAGCATGTTTTTGTGGGTTAGTAAAGCATGCAAAGTGTTATTGTTTACCTTGACAGTCTGAATCAGTTCCTTGTGCCTTTGTCAGAGGCCTGTCTGGATAGAAGTACAGAACAGGCTGCAGGGTTAAATTGAAACAAACAAATGCTGTAACAGAAGATCTGTATTATGATCAGTATACGTTTGCTAATTGTCCTGTATTTTGCTATTGATGAACACACTTTTTTTATCATGCTGTACAATAAATTTAGATTTAAATGAACAAAGAGAAACAAAGGAACTTTTTGTACATCATTCCCAACTCGCTCTTTTTATTTAATAAATGGTGATATTTAAGGGAATTAATTAAATGAAATAGTTTGCCAACAAAAGTTTTTTTTTGTTGTTAATTAACAAATCTAATATTTTGAAAAAATAAGCCACAGAAATATAAAAGCTGTCTGTCTGGGATTTTAAACCGGAGCATTCATTTTTTTTTGACAGTTCAATTACTTTAAATTACACATGAACCAGCCCCATTTGAAATTACAGGGGTGTTTCCAATAGAGATGGGCAGATACAGAAATGAATACATTCTGGAAGAATATGCTATTTTAATGAGCTCACAGTGGGTTATATTCTTCATGAGATGGGTGTTGAAAACATCATCAGTTATGTCTCCAAGTTTGCAGCAATGAGTATTAAAATACTTTTAATATGGCTGATGCCAGCAAGTAAGGGTTCTCAATTCTAACTAGTGGTAGTATGAATTGACCCAGAGAGTCAGATATATTGCCATTTCTGTGGGGCCCGTTGCTTCCAGGGACAATAATTGGATTTCAGTGTTAATAAATGTACAGAAAGTGAGAGCCAATATATTCTGGTAAGTATAAAGAAATGGCTTGTAATTAAATTGCTGTTGATCGAACCCATCCCATTAAAATCTGTTGAAGTCTCCAAGTTTGCAAGTTTGGATAAGTAAATAAAGGAATGAATTTTGAATGACCATTGTGATCATTCATCTTAATGTCCAAATTGATTGATGATCTCTTAGAAATCACCAAAAAGCACTAAAGATGTGAAAAAGTTGAGTGGAAGTCCGCCTGGAACAGATCACTATCTGAGTTTACTCTACATTCTTATCTTCCTTGCTGTACCGTTTTATTTCTGTCAGGGCATTTTGTCAAAATGACGCGGTGGTACCAAATGCATGTGCTTATTTTAAGGCAATAATATGCCAAAAACTATAACATTAATTAAAGGTTTTCTAAAACTACAGACAATAGGCAGGTTTTAAATGGCACCACATACATATTGTGTAAACCCATTTCTTTGTTAAATACTGGTTCAATAAAATACCCCACACTTCCCTAAATAACAGACTACAATAAGCCCTGTGCAATATTGCTGGAACCAAAATTTGTGGATAGTCGTGCCAGCTTGAGAACCATGTGCCAGGGCATCTGGAATCTGGATCACCCTGTAATACCTTCCACTCACATTTAGTTAATTTAGTTAGGATGCGTGAATCAATAACCCACTCTCACGTGCTGATTAAACACCAAGGCTGGGGGCAATTCAGAAAAACATGTTGAGTTATTTATTCATCTCTTTCCTGCACATGTCTCCAGACTCCCCGATTTATTTCTCTGATACCTTTTTGTATTCTGTTTATAATTATTTTCACATCTCTGGAATCCACATGTTTTAAACAAAATTTGAACAAACTTAAAACAAGTTCACTTTAGTCATATTGTCTACCAGGAGGCCACATTAAAGTCTCCTCTTTTCCAGGCAGAATATTTTTAATTAACAATATTCAGTACTTACATTCTGCACTAGAGACCCACTGGTATAATTGGTCTTATCCTGTAAATCCTCACAGGAAATAATATCCTTTTCATGGTATAATGACTGATATATTTCACAACAGGCATGCCTAATTCCCAGGGAAGTCTTATAAACCATTCCGTTATCTTAAAGTAATTGCTATAAAAGGCTGTGTTGCTTCAGAATTAACTTTTTCCATGTTAAAGATACTTTTTTCATCACAAAATGTACATTATTTTGTTGTTATTGTTGTTGTAAAGCTTTACACACTGGTTATTTATGGCTGGTGTACCCCTTCTCCACTTAATTTACAAAAAAATAATTTTTGCACATACTTTACCTCAGCAGCTCCAATAAACATAGGGCACCTCTAATATAGAAATATAATTCACACCACAATAGTTTTATTACATTTCCACTGCTGTAGAAGTCTGGTGAACAATCTAGCTGGTCAGTTGCCAAGCCACACAATAACAAACCCCTATAGTTACAGGATTGCCAAGTAATGGATTGTGGGAGGTGATTGATGATCTTGATGACATCATCTCTGCAAGACGCAGACAGTTCTACTGCAGGTTTTACGGTTCAAAAAAATATTTCTGTTATTACTGTAATTCCAAGTATAATCTTTTCAATTTGGCTTAATCAGAGCAGATCTGTGCAGAAGTATGTCTACATTGCTTGTAGGAAATTTGGAATGGAACAATGATTTAAATTGAAGAGACACAGCAAGTTCATATTGTGTCAAATTACAATCAAACTGATTGTTCCCAAACAGCATAGTTATTTCCAGCAGATTTGGGGTGTAATGTGCAGTTCAAATGAAGAGGCAGCCGTAGAATGATACATTTTGATGAAGTTGGTTATAAAAGGCTTAAATCTGTGGCTTGACTTTGAAAATATTGTTAATTATAAATGATGACTTTTAAAAATGCCTCTTGTTTTATAAATGTGGATAAATAGTGTTGCTGTAATAGAGACTGCAAAAGGTTTGCACAAGCTCTCTTCATCAGAAAGATACCAGTACAGCACAGCAAAGTTCCCATGGTGAAAAAACAGCAAGGTGGGTCCCCGAATGGCTCTCCATGCGGTGTGCAGGGTGAGTCATACAACCAGAGATCGCAAGTTCGAATCCTGGTTGTGCGATACAGACGGTCTTTGCTGGGGACTCCATGGGGGCGCTGCATTGGCTTTGGAGCTCCCGGGGTTGGGGAGGTGGGATCCTGCTTAGACTGTTTCACTTCACCGCTCTGCGGCGACCCCTACACGCCGAGTGAGCTTGGGGGCGGAGATTTTCTGGGCTGGTCTTTGTCCTCCAGAGGCCGGTAGCCTGCGGACATCTACTCTCGAGTTTCTGGATGTAAAAAGACGCTGATTCGCCCGTGGGATCGGAGGGTGCCCACTGAGCCTCGGGTCCCTGAGCTGTGTGGGGAATCGCCACAGTGAAGGAGAAATACTACTACTACTACTACTACTACTACAACTAATAATAATAATAATAATTGGGCATTCCAAATTGGGAGAATCGGGGATCAAATAATTGGAGATTCTAAATTAAAAACAAAAAAAAAACTGCAAGGTCATCAGTTAGGAGGAAGTGAGGAAAATGAACACAATCAGCACATGGTAATCAAAACGGGTTTCATTTAATGGCAAACACTACACAAAGTCTTTGTAGCAACACAGTTGATCAATCCATGTTTAAAGTTCCTTAAGGAGCCAGTCTTATCAAGCAATTATGAGAGTAGGCGTCAGGTCCTGGCTGCACACTTCAGGAGGGCCACTGTACTCTGTGATGGAGACATGGACAGCCTTCTAGGGAATTAATCCCTCATCCTCAGAGCTGCTGACCAGACAGATGGTTGTTTACCAGCAGCAGGCGCTGGAAAGCACTACTCAATTATAAGGGTTTTCTGATGCTTTTAAGCAGGCCACAGGTTTTCTAACAAACTGGCCCTTTAAAGTACTACAGTGATGCAAGTGCTTTGTTCTCCTAATATGTAGTGCATACATTTGCTAAAATGTACACTACTCTTTGAATTTACATGATACAAACTTCAAACACAGGAGGTTATCCTTATTATTTCTGCATATCTTTTAAAATATATTCTCTTTCCCAATGACATTGTTTGTAAGGTAAAACATTTATGTATAGGGCTAAATCAGTCTAGATAATATGTCCCTTTGCAGCTTAGAAGGGTAATTATTGCATTCAAAAAGCAGGCTTTACATTGTTTGTTATAAATTTGTGTTTCACAAAAAAATGGTTAAAATCTGAGTGTGTCTCTAAAGACACGCACTTCCTCTGAACTTGCTCGAGTGTCAAGAATAAAGAAGTCACATGTGTATCAATATAAAGGGTCAGCCCACAGTGTTTGCTTTCTCTACATCTTTACTTTTTGTAGCAATTTACAAAAATGACTTTTCATCCCCATGAACATGCCCTTAGACATTTTAAACTATCAAAGGATTATATGCAGAGTCAGGTCCGATAGTGGTTATGCATGTAATTTTGACATTTTAGATACTAAACATAAATAAGCCTCAAATCCAGTCATAGACAGGTCATTATGAGCCTTTCAATTCAGAGCATGCTGTTAGGTGATAAAGAGTCCCCTGAAGGTGATTGCTAATCTTTCTCTTCTATGCTATTGGATTCTGTTTGCCTGCTCTGTCAAAAAGAACACTATAGATCAAAGACAAGTAACATTTACATGTGTTTGTATCACATTTGAATCTATCTAACAGTATATAAACTAGATGTTAAATTATTTTTTGTGAAATGTTTGAGAAATGTAATATAAAATCACATTGCAACCCCACTCCATGTGGGTCTGGTTCATTTGATAACATGTTGTCTGTACTGTGCATAAGAATGATGTCTTTAAGGTTTTGCATGTGTCCAGCAATCAGGGTAGGAAGGACACCTGAAATTAACTGAGAGCATATGTGTATTGTGAAAGTGGAGAGAGACTCACCCTCTTAAAATGGTTTCAGAATGCTTTCAGCTTCTGCAGTAGTCCCAGGGATGGTCTACGAGATGAAATTAAAAAGGGTTGGTTTGTGCAATATGCCACTGTGGAAACTGAAGTTCATGAGGGATTAGCATGCACTAGGCACTGGAATGGGGATATAGCATTATCCTCAGGTTAGACAGCACAGCAAGAGGTGCCATTTGGAGCTAAAGAGTGCAGCATAGTAGAATGCTGGATGATAAATCAATGAAACCACCAGAACCCTTCACCAATTCAATTACTTCAAACCCCCTTTTATTTAATTTCATCCCTAATAGTTTTTCACTCCGTGTGTCAAGAAAAAAAAAGGGATTTAGACAATAAAAATCATTCCTGTAGTGGGCCTATTTAGAATTTCATCTCAAAGGATTTGTTTTATTCACATGCCTGCTTCATAAAGGCTAACTTGTTTCAATGCTAAACTGATTTAGATGGAAACAAGCCACAGTGATGCCTACTGGGAAGTGTTAAAGCTCTTATTATAAACTAAATAGGATTATGGATGAAGCTTGCATTCCGCAGCTTTTAGTCTAATGGACTAGGGGGGCGCTAACAGAACCCTTGCTGTTTCAGTAATTGAACTCTTTATGTGTTTAGCTCCCGGCCATTCGACATGGAAGCAAGTTAGAGTATGCAGACGTTTATTTGCTTATTAAAATACATTAATACTAAGCAGATATGATTCAGTGGGGTTCTGTTGGCACGGAGGGGTGGAACAATGCAGCAACCCTGAAGTCATTTTCAAGTGGTATTGGATATTTTACATAAAAAGCAGGCAGGCCTGATCTGAGACTCATCTCAGGTACCTTTTTAACAGCTCAGCTCTCCCACGCAATGTGATGGAGGTTTTCCAGATTGACCTTAAGCAGGATATGAACCAATTAATTTAACATCCAGGGGAGACAGAAGAAGATTTAGTGCATCTGATCAGTGGTCAGCGATAAACAATGGATCACATGATATGTGCTTGTTGACATGACCTTCCGCCTGTACTCCTGGCTGAAGAAAGAACACACCTGTTGCGGTCAATACACTGCAGTTATTTCTCAGAGGAAGTCTGTATTTTGTAGATGCAGTTTCTATGGAGGAATGAGTTACAATTTTTTAGTATATATAATTCGAGGGGGGCAAGTGAAATATGAGTGGAAGTTCAGCTGCACACTCAAACTTAAAACACTGTGTTTGTCCCTAAGCCAGGTACAGCACTTGGGCGGGCAGTGTGCCAAGTTTCCTCTGGCATCAGAGCATGACGGTTTAGCTGCCCTTTCACCCTGTTGGAAGGTGGTTCCTTCAGAATTGCACTGAGGCTCCTTGACTGAGCTATGTACGGAAGGCTGGCATGATACCCGATCTGAGCTGTACCTGAGGGCTTCCGTCTCCCACAGTGCCAGCTTCTCTCTTCTATCCAAGCAGAACTTCCTCTCAACGTTTTATTTTTATTTTCTTATCCCATTTGGGGAAAAAAATGCAGTTTGTTAAAAATCTTCATTGACTTGTCTTCAAGTCCTGAATTTACATCCCTGTAGTACATGGAGTTTGCAATGGTATGGCTGATTGAATCCTAGTTAAGCTAGTTATTATTATTGTAAAACTTTCACAAGTTCTGCAAACCCCAGTAAGAAAATCCAAGATTCCCAAATTGATTTACTGTAAATTAATTTGGAGTTAAGCTGGCACTGGGTGCCATCTGATTAAAGCTGACCCTTATTCAGAAGAATATTGTGGAGCCAATGCCTAACTAAGTGATCATGCCCTAAGACAGTGGTGCGCAAACTTTTTATATGCCCCCCCCCCCCATTGCTTAGCATTCATTTTGTATATTAAAATGTTAGAACTTTAGAACTTAACTATATTTTAACATGTGTTTGTTTTCCGGAGTTAATGTAACTGTGGCAAGGTGCCCACCCCTTTTATTATTTGTGTTGTATTATTGTCATCATTGTTGTTATTATTATTATTATTATTATTATATATTATTGTATGCGTGTGCAGACAGACGGAAGCCGTCCGACATCAATGTTTATTGTTTTTGAGACCGGCAAAAAGCAGGTCTCATAAAGTGTAGCTGGTGGGGATGGGGTTAAATCCCCATCCCAGTAAAGCCAGTGGGAACATGGCTGGAGCTTTAATAAGGTCATTGTTTAATGGGTAATTAGGGCTGCAGCCACAGTATAAAGACCCACTCCGGGCTCAGAAGGGGGAAGGGTTGAGAGTTGTGAGGAGAATGAAGGATAGAAGCCAGCGAACAAAGGTACTTGTTTTTATATATAAAATAATTACTTGTTAGTTTGTTTTACTTTGGCCAGAGTGCCCTTTTTGTGTGTTTTTGTTTAAATCTTTATTTTCTATATAATTTATGTCTCATTTCCTGGTCTGACGTCACCACTGCAGCCTTCACTGTGACAGTAACTTAAATCTTTTTTTTTTTACACTTATTTTTGAAAAAGAAAATCTGTGTTTTCCCAAAATAAACATTTATTTTGCCAGCTAACTCTGAAGCAAAATTAGATCTTTTTTTGGTTAAATCTAGGAAAAAATACACGATTTACATTAAATCCGGGAAAAACAGGGTTTTTTTTACACTTAGCGCCCCATACATTGAAGCTGCCATTTTGGCTCTGTTCACTGCAGTTTCACGACACTCACCACTTCAAACATAATGTTTCCAGTTCTATAAGTCCTTGAGTGATTGCCAATGGCTAATTTGAAAGGTAATAACTTGGACTAATTAGCTGTCATTTAGCTGCCATTTATGTATTTATTTAAAATGTTCTATCCTTTAAAAAAAATATATATATTTTTTTTTAGAACTGCCTCTTTAGTCATAGTCGTGCCCCCCCCTCCACCCCCTTACTGACTCTCCATGTGCCTCACACTTTGCACACCACTGCCCTAAGATACTGTATATCCCTGTTTGAAACTTTGTTCAGGTGGTGAACAGAAATACTGTTCCTAATACAGTAATCAGGTGTATTACTGAACACATTGCTGATTTTTCTTGCTTTTCTTGTTTTACTTAATTCTGGCAGATTCATCATGAGCTCTATAAAGAAAAAAACACATAATCTATACTTGTTTGTTTCCATATTGTACCCTGTTCTTGAAGTTGAGTTTCCTGCATTTTTATAAAGTAGACATTCTTGCCAGTTAAGGGCCAAGTCCAACGTTTCCTCTCCCAGAGGAACTTTAATATTCTATTTGCCCTTTGTGTAACGATGCCTAAAGTTCTAAATGTTCTCCATTGTAACATTTAGTATTCCAAGGGACCATACATCTACCTCAGATATATGTAAAACAGGGGATGGATCACTAATGAATGAGTCTGGCATGAAAACTTCAGTCTAAATATTATTACAAAATATGGTTAATTTCATACCAATGTCAAGGTTAATATTTATATTTTTTCTGCCCCCAAAATGTGTTTTGAAAGAAGGTCAGGGAATTGATAAAAGACACATGTTTCTGATTCCCGTTAAACATACACATACCGCTGTAAAATACACAAAATACTCCTTTACAGAAATTTAGAAATAAGACCAACGTCATTAACGCCATGGTCCCTAGTGTGAAATGATTTAAACAGTTTCATATATACCTGTACATTGTGTTTAAATTATGAGTAAACTTAGGTTAAATTAGGCCCTGGGTTTTTTTTCCAGTTTTTTTTTTAATTTATTTTTTTATCAGTTTGCTGTAATAAAAACAATAAGAATTCTCCTTAATCTGTTTTTTTCCCCAGACTTTGCATTTAAAAAAGGAAAAACCTTTTTAACGCAAAACCAATTCCAAAATAAACAAATTAATGTCAAAAACCATTAAACCTCATTTTTATCATACATTGCTTATTGTGAGTTGTGTGTGACATTGACAATTTGATTTAGTTATGCCCTATACATGTCCATTCATCCACCCATATGTTTATGTATGGTTTCTTTCTTTCCACATGTTTCCTCTTCTCAAAGTGAAGCGTGTAAGAGTTACCCCCTCCCCCTTTACTTCCAAGGACTGGTATGAGTGTAAAAATGTCAACATCAACATAAATGATTCTAAGCATCTTTCACAATACTCTAATCCAGAAGCAATCAATCAAAGCATGCATTTTTAACAGGTTTTAAATCAAGGCTCTATTTTCAAACACTAGTAACACCAGACACAAGGGTCTAGAGGTTTTCGCTTTGTTACCCAGGTTGGTTATTCCAGAGTCCAGACTACTCTTGATAGGAATTTGTCAATCTTTGTCCTGCATGTCGACATTGATAACAAGTAACAAGTGATCTCTTGTTTAAGTTAATAAACACAGTAGTAACCCCAAATATTGTCAGGTCTTCCTATACGTAATTTGATGTTAACCTGTGTTTTCTGTCCAGTTGACAAAATCATTTTTGGTGTTCACTCACTTTAGCAATGCAGTCCCTGTAAATGTCCTTGAACGTCTCAGTCTTGGCGTACAGAATGTAAAACAAACACCAATAGTTATTATTGGTTGTATAGTAGTATCCTATGTATTGAACTGTGTGTATTGAATCAATGTTAAGTCCCTACTGTAATTGACTTGTAATGCTGCAAATTGATAATGTGAGAATGGTCTTGTTGCATCATTCGCTCCCTCACCAAACGTTCTCATTGCCAGCTGTACTTTTAATCTAATGCTAGGTTTATAAAACCCAACAGCTTTTCTACCAGCAATTGAACAAGGAGTAACCTTTGTTTCTTTTTTCATTTTTGTTCTTTGGCTTTTTTTTTTTAATGTGACTGCATCCCTTTAAAAGTATATTATTCTATTATTTAATATAGTCTTTATTATGAGACATGCTCCACAAGTATGGTATTAACCTTTTCATTTCTGGAAATTAGCCTACCCTTGGTTTATAATAACCTATGGTTGCTGAACTAGTTCTCACTGCACAGATATTTTTTATAGAAACATGACCTTACATTGTCCTACAGCAGGCTTGCCGTGAAGACACATTATTTTAAATGAGGCCAATAAATCTGCTTCAGAGAAAGCAGCTTTTAGATAATGGAAACAGCTTGATTTCCAACTACATACTGGTAGGAGTAAACTACATAATTTGATATACGTTTAACTAATAAAGAGTCTATATATTTGTCAAACACATTTTCAGTACATTTACGTTGAAATAATAAGAGTGTAACAAAACACTTCAGCTAGGTCAGCAAAGGGAGTTGTACACTTAACTGAAGTGGCAGAATGTTTCCTTATGTAGGGTCATGAATGCAAATGCGCTTTGGGTGAGTGGCTCTCTCCCAAACTGCACATGCATAGATGGCCTAATACTGTACCACAAGAGACAGGGTCAATTTGACATATTACAGTAAGTAGCTTCAAATTACATTTTTATGATGCTTCAAATGACTTTTTATGATGTTTGCAATCCTTATGAGTGGTTCTTATTCATATATATATATATATATATATATATATATAATTTTATAAATCTAGATTAGTTTATTTGACTATTAATTCAGGAGCTGCTCAGTTCCAGTTGCCTGCCATAGACATAGGTAACAAAGGCAGGGTCAGCTCCAGCCTCCATATCTAAGTAAGCATCAGCACCCACTAGCAAATATTTGTGTATTGCCAGGTATCTAGGGCTAAAGAGCAAAAAAAGCAAAAAAAAGAAAGGACTTTCACATTTTAAATGTAAAACAAAACCCACAACATTTATTTTATAATAATTTAAAGTCAAACTCCTTGTAAAGTATCTTGCTTTCAACAATATTTACCTTTTCATTCCTGTTGGCATTTCTCTTAGTTTTCAAATAAATGTTTTTGGCCTATCATAGCATTTTAAGATGCTGCTGGTGTACTGAAATCTTCATGAATTGATTGTCTGAGAGTGACGTGATGGTTTATATAATGCATAACCAACTACATGCTTTTATTTACTGGTAGACCCTGCTCAAGAAATTAACAGTACTGCTTATCCTGCCTGCTAATTTAAGCCCTTTTCCAGACAAATCTCAGGTCCTATTTACGTTGTAAAGCTGTCAAGATGTGTCAAAAGGATTATGAGGAAGATGTTAAACATGACCACAAAGCAAATGTAAATACAGTCCATTTACAGAGCGTGAACTGTGAAGTTAGGCATGTGAAAGTTAACATTAATAGGCGAATGAAGAAAATAAGCTTAGATGTGGATTGCTATACATAATATTAGACAAATAAAGCCAACCAAGGCTTCTTGGCTGACATATACCACACCTTATATGAACCATAATTCTCATTTTAAACCCAGTGTTTATAGCTATATAGGATATAAGGAATTGAATTAACTGACCTCACGACTGACAGTTAGGTTATTTGCTGACATAAGATCGATTCACTGATTTGAGAATGTACTGTGTTATCGATGTAGTGTTCCATTGTTGTGTTCAATGTTATACTAAATGTGAATATGACTGTTTACAACATTCTTTTAATGTTTAACCCTCTGTGTACAGTTTCAGTTGGAAACTAAACTCTGTTGTGTGATTTCCCTGCAGCATCAGAAAGTCCTAAATGTTAACTCACCTCTTTAGCTCAGTGATATAAACAAATAACTAAATTGGATCACCTTTATTCCTCAAATTTTACAAGAAATATTTATGGGACTAGATTGTTGATACGTGTAAATAAAGTAGCCCAGATGTCAATACCATACCCTCCAGAGTTACGTGAGAAAGAAAACTAGAAAATAATAAGAAACAAAGCGCAGAAGTGTTTATACTCAGTGCTGCAGAACACTGCTCAACCTGTAAAACACATACAAAAGAAAAAAATCAACTCCACAGTGATCAGAGGTGTGAAAACAGACCTCAAGAGGAACAAAAATAATGCTACTTACTCTTTAAAACACTTGTAATTAAACTGCAAAAGCAGAGAGGACCTTGAGTTTACAGCTCATCTGAAAGACCAATTTGAAAACCAGTGTAATCAAACACAACAATGCATAGCAGGCAAATCACAGGCAGCTCTTTTGAGGCTGAACATAAATACACTGATGGCCCAGCGTTCAGTTCCAAGGATAAACAGATAAGACATGGATGGCAGCTTACTCATTATCCCCTGCATGGATGTAGCAAAGCCTGCTGTACATCCTTCCTTATGTCCATGTGTTACACTTACATTTTACATGTATCTAGAGAACCACATATTCAACTGTGATGAAACTTTTAAGGGCATTGTTTCGAACAATTTATTTAGAGGATAATGATTTGGGTATGTTTTTTCAGGCACCTGTATCCCTATGTGTTACTAACCATATAACAATTTACCATGGTAAATACATTTTTGCATTTTCCCCATGCATTTTCATGCTTATTCGGTTACCTCTGTACTTACCATACTTCATCACTGTTACCTGATTTCACCGTGCTTTAACTATATGTGGAAGTGCTTTTACCTTAATAAACTTTTAATTTTATTTTATTGGAAATCATTTCTCTGAGGTTTATCAGTGAAGATGAGGGATATTGTTTAAGAACATAACAGGCAAATAACTGAGCTACTGTAGTCGTAAAATAAACAAGCCAGCACACGTTGTCGCTAGCAAGATAAGCAGATTTATTTTAATAGCTCCTTTCGTGGGTCACTCACCATGGTTTATTTGACCCTTTTGCCCTTAAAAACTGTTAGGAAAAAAGGCCCCCTTTGTTCTTTGCGGGAATCATACAGCTGCAAGCAGAACAACAAGAAGACTTGTCCAGTGCTGTCTGCACGGGGGTTCTGCAGAGCTGTCAGGAGAAATTGATTGTTCTTGTTGTAATAGTGAATTGATTTGGGATAATAATATATACAAAGTTTTTAATTGCTACTTGGTAATATCGCACCGAGAATGGTACAGTATAAATAACCATTTCCTCGCTTGACTTGCAGCTACCTTTGATTGAACAATGTCTAAATTGGCAGATTTTGAGCAGAGGGATTCATTTAATTCAGGGGTCTAAACTATTCTGCTGCTTTATGTTTGACAAATCTTCTACTGTCTGATATTTCAGGCTACAGGCTCGGGGATGTCAGCCAGCATACTCTAATGTGCCTCTAAATAAAACCAGATTTCATCAAACATTCAGTACTTTTCCTGGAACAACTTATCATTTGTTCACAAAAATATTAAGGAAACTATTTAAGTATTCTAGTACAATAATTTAATATATTTTCACCCTTTTGAATCATGCAACGCAGGATCAATAACTGCAGTAAATTCACAAGATATAAATAGAATGTGGCATAAGTGTTTTCTACAGTATGTTTTCACCTCTTGTCTAGCAGCTTCCTTTGATTGGATTCATATAGGTCGGAATGATAAATGAAAGGTGACATGGAGCTCCGCTGTTATGAATACATATCTGTAGAGAAAGCAAATATATTTATTCAGGAAGGCATAATGCCTGAAACATTAAATTATAACTTTTTTCATTTTTCATGAGTGCTTTTTTCTAATCTTATCTTTGTTCTACCTTTTGAAAGCATAGATACACGATTCAATGGTTGTTACTATAGCATTTGAATTAGAAGGCTGTGGGTTCTTTTTCCAGGGTTGAACCTGCTAAAATGCAAGACTGAAGTGAGGATGGAATTTCTTTTTAAATAAGTTATTTGCTGGAAATGGGTCCCCTAGCATTATGCAGAGGGATTCATTAAGTCAATTGACCAAAATGCTGCTGTGGGCAAACAATTACTAACATATTTAGAATGATGGACTCTGTCAAGAGGTTTTGTAAATCCATGTGAAATTACATTCTGCTGTTTCAAATTTTATCTAGATCATGAAATTCTTCAAGACAAATGGTGCCCACATTGAGCTGTACTTAGTGCATTGGCATCAGCCACACAGCCATTTCTGACTTGTGATGATAATACTGCGGTGCTTTGACTGCCTGTGGAGAGGTGGCAGTCCATATCGGTATAAACGGCAAGGTTGAAACCAGAACACATTACATTAAATCTGTCAGCACTAAGTGACTGAATAACTACCAAAGGATAACTAATTCAATAGTTTCAGTGTCTGCTGTTTTCAGAGAAGTTATGTTTCCTATAAACGTGTGCAGCTCTGTTAAAGAGATTGACAGACAGCTATCTGAATAGAAACTTGTAATTCAGCAGGTATTTGCATTTTTCTTCTTGATTTACTGTAGGGTATGGAGTGCCTGGTAGTGTTTGCTCTACTTATATATCATGACCTGGCGGGTCATATCATCTTTGTCTTTCATGGCATTGAAGGCCCAGCTCAGGTTAAAACCAATGGATCACACTGCCTACAAAAAACAGCATAATCAACGGTTACTGGAGGTTTCTGGTCTAACCATCGGCCACATACAGTGCCCATAGAAAGTCTACACCCCTTTGAACTTTTTTCACATTTTGTTGTGTCAGTGCCTCAGAGTTTCATGCATTTAAATGAGGATTTTTTCCCAACTTAAAAGTTTTTATTGAGAAAAAAATTATATATTAAAAATACAAAACTGAAAGATCATAATTGCATAAGTCTCCACCCCCCCTGCGTTAATACTTGGTGGAAGCACCTTTGGCAGCAATTACAGCTGTGAGTCTGTTGGGATAGGTTTCTACCAACTTTGCACACCTAGATTTGGCAATATTTGACCATTCTTCTTTACAAAACTGTTAAAGCTCTGTCAAGTTCCTTGGGGAGCGTTGATGGAGAGCAATCTTCAAGTCAAGCCACAAATGTTCAATTGGATTTAGGTCGGGGCTCTGACTGGGCCACTCAAGGACATTTACCTTTTTGTTCCTTAGCCACTCCAGTGTAGTTTGAGTGTTTTTTTGCCATACTTCTTCAAAGTACTTCAAAGGTGATTCACATGGTGGGCTTTCTTTTGAGTAATGGCTTCCTTTCTTGCCACTGGCACCCTACCATACAGGCCAGATTTGTGGAGTGCTTGGGATATTGTTGTCACATGCACACTTTGACCAGTCTTGGCCATAAAAGCCTGTAGCTCTTGCAAAGTTGCCACTGGCCTCTTGGTAGCCTCTCTGATCAGTCTCCTTCTTGCTTGGTCATCCAGTTTGGGGACGGCCTGATCTAGTCAGGGTCTTGGTGGTGCCATACACCTTCCACTTCTTAATAATCGTCTTGGCCGTGCTCCAAGGTATATTCAAGGCCTTTGATATTTTTTTATACCCATCCCCTGATCTGTGCTTTTCAACAACTTTGTCCTGGAATTCTTTTGAAAGCACCTTGGTGCTCATGGTTGAGTCTTTGCTTTGAAATGCACTACCCAGCAGAGGGAACCTACAGGAACTGCTGAATTTATCCTGAAGTCATGTGAATCACACCAAGTTATGTGGAGGCCACATAACTTGGTGTGTGATTTCAAAGGTGATTGGTTACACCTGAGCTAATTTAGGATTGCTATTACAAGGGGAGAGGACACTTATCCAACCAAGCTATTTCAGTTTTTATTTTTAATTAATTTTCTACAAATTTCTAGAATACTTTGTAGGATGTGTAGATCAATGAAAAAATTCTATTTTAATGCATTTTAATTCCAGGCTATAAGGCAAGAAAAGGAAACATTTTGAAAGGTGGTGTAGACTTTCTATAGGCACTGTGTGTGTGTATGTGTGTGTGTATATATGTATGTATATATATATATATATATATATATATATATATATATATATATATATATATATATATATATATATATATATACAGTACTGTGCAAAAGTTTTAGGCAGGTGTGAAAAATGCTGTAAAGTAAGAATGCTTTCAAAATAGACATGTTAATAGTTTATATTTATCAATTAACAAAATGCAAAGTGAGTGAACAGAAGAAAAATCTACATCAAATCAATATTTGGTGTGACCACCCTTGCCTTCAAAACAGCATCAATTCTTCTAGGTACACTTGCACACAGTTTTTGAAGGAACTCGGCAGGTAGGTTGGCCCAAACATCTTGGAGAACTAACCACAGTTCTTCTGTGGATTTAGGCAGCCTCAGTTGCTTCTCTCTCTTCATGTAATCCCAGACAGACTCGATGATGTTGAGATCAGGGCTCTGTGGGGGCCATACCATCACTTCCAGGACTCCTTGTTCTTCTTTACGCTGAAGATAGCTCTTAATGACTTTCGCTGTATGTTTGGGGTCGTTGTCATGCTGCAGAATAAATTTGGGGCCAATCAGATGCCTCCCTGATGGTATTGCATGATGGATAAGTATCTGCCTGTACTTCTCAGCATTGAGGAGACCATTAATTCTGACCAAATTCCCAACTCCATTTGCAGAAATGCAGCCCCAAACTTTCAAGGAACCTCCACCATGCATCACTATTGCCTGCAGACACTCATTCGTGTACCGCTCTCCAGCCCTTTGGCGAACAAACTGCCTTCTGCTACAGCCAGATATTTCAAATGTTGACTCATCAGTCCAGAGCACCTGCTGCCATTTTTCTGCACCCCAGTTCCTGTGTTTTCGTGCATAGTTGAGTCGCTTGGCCTTGTTTCCACGTCGGAGGTATGGCTTTTTGGCTGCAAGTCTTCCATGAAGGCCACTTCTGACCATACTTCTACGGACAGTAGATGGGTGTACCAGGGTCCCACTGTTTTCTGACAATTCTGAGCTGATGGCACTGCTGGACATCTTCCGATTGCGAAGGGAAGTAAGCATGATGTGTCTTTCATCTGCTGCAGTAAGTTTCCTTGGCCAACCACTGCGCCTACTGTCCTCAACGCTGTCTGCTTCTTTGTGCTTCTTCAAAAGAGCTTGGACAGCACATCTGGAAACCCCTGTCTGCCTTGAAATTTCTGCCTGGGAGAGACCTTGCTGATGCAGTATAACTACCTTGTGTCTTGTTGCTGTGCTCAGTCTTGCCATGGTGTATGACTTTTGACAGTAAACTGTCTTCAGCAACCTCACCTTGTTAGCTGAGTTTGGCTGTTCCTCACCCAGTTTTATTCCTCCTACACAGCTGTTTCTGTTTCAGTTAATGATTGTGTTTCAACCTACATATTGAATTGATGATCATTAGCACCTGTTTGGTATAATTGTTTAATCATACACCTGACTATATGCCTACAAAATCCCTGACTTTGTGCAAGTGTACCTAGAAGAATTGATGCTGTTTTGAAGGCAAAGGGTGGTCACACCAAATATGGATTTGATTTAGATTTTTCTTCTGTTCACTCACTTTGCATTTAGTTAATTGATAAATATAATCTATTAACATGTCTATTTTTGAAAGCATTCTTACTTTACAGCATTTTTTCACACCTGCCTAAAACTTTTGCACAGTACTGTATATAGACAACCCATCCTGCAATTAGTTTGGCAGTCATACAGTAAATGCAACTTTCTCAGCTAACTGTGTATGATCGCAGTTTAATGAAATCTTCACCTGAAAGTAATTTTCTTTTTTGTTTCATTACAGAAAAAGAATATTTCCCTGCTTCTCAGTGTGAGCTCCTTGGCCACCTGGGGTGCCAGCTTATTGGTTGCCCGCTTGTACTGGATGGGCAACAAGCCACCCAGTTTCTCCAACTCGGATAACCCAGCGGCTGACTCACATAGCCTCTTGACAAAGACGCTGACGTTCTTCTACCTGCCTTCCGTCAACATGTGGCTGCTGCTGTGCCCGGACACCCTGAGCTTTGATTGGTCCATGGACGCCGTGCCTCTACTCAGGAACGTTGGCGATTGGAGGAACCTTCACACTGTGGCCTTTTATGTTGGATTGCTGCTCCTGTCTTGGGTCAGCCTCAGGAGTCCCTCAAGGGTCAAAGAGACCAATGGGAAAGCATTTGTAGTGAATGGGATACATACAGGCACAAACAGGAAGCATACAGGCACAAACGGGCACAGTTGTCACACAAACATGGGGCTCCCAAACTCAGGGTCTCATACTGTAAAAAGTACTGAGAATGGTATAAAGAATCATGTTATTCCAAGGACGTCACTGCCCACTACAGAAAACGTAGTGGTCTTCTCTTTGGGACTATTGATGGTGCCCTTTCTCCCTGCCACTAATTTGTTTTTCTATGTGGGTTTTGTAATAGCAGAGCGTGTCCTCTACATACCCAGCATGGGCTTCTGCTTGCTGGTGACTGTGGGCATGAGGGCCCTTTACATCAAATTCAGGAGAAGGTTCTTGAAGAGCCTTCTGTTGTATTGCACTGCCACTTTGGTCCTTTTGTACGGGATAAAGACAGTGTTGAGGAACCAAGACTGGCAGGATGAGGAGATGTTATACAAGTCAGGGATAAATGTAAACCCGGCAAAAGGTAAATGCATACTCCCCTCCCTCATTCCGTGGTGACAACATTTCTGCCAGATGTTGTATTATCAAGCAAAAAGTGCAGCCATTGATTTGGATTGCACAGATGCTTTGTTGGTATCGGCATATTATTTAACTATTAATGTAATAGCCAGTAACTTACTTTCTTCATCCATTTTGCCATTACACCAATGGAGGACCAATAGGAATATGGACACACTGTCAGTCTGTATTTAAAATGGATGGGTACCAATACAGTTTGGAATGTGCCCCATGAAATGTTGAAAATAATTCAGCTTTGTACCTGATAGAGAACAGTAAAAACTGTAGATTTAAAAAAACCCCACTATTTACTAAACTATCATACCAAAGGAATATGTCTTTATTTTTACATTTCATTTGCTGAACTTTGGGGTTTGTTTCCTCTGGACAACAGCATTCTGTTCATGGTTAAGAAGATTTTGCATGCATTTTCCTTACTTGAATTCTACAGCTAGCTTTGACACAGCTTCTAGCAGGTCATTCTTTTTGTCATATTTGGCAACAGCTGTTAAACATTTTAGTTAGTTGTGGAAAAAGTGGAACCTCTCTACTGTTATGTAAACTGATCTTATTCTCTGGACTTCTAGAAACTGATACTTTGAAAGTGCTGAAATTACTGTTTTATATGATGGAACTCAATAATATTGTATTAGCTGCTTTACTTATACACAGCCTGATATGTACACTCCAGATTCATAGCTCCCTGGTGCTCATCCTCAACACCTTTTCATGATGTAGCTCTAACCCAGAAAAAAATGCAATCGAGGCCTCAAGAATTTATCATTCAACCTGGCTCACCGCTGCAACCCCCTAACCCCTGTGCTGTCAGCCATATCCAGAACTTAGTGTCGGAGGACCACACATTTCTGAACAGCAGGTGCCCGGCCAGCCACAGGGGTCGCTGGTGTGCGGTGAGCCAAGGCCTCCCCAGCCGACTTAACCCCTACCCTGCCCGGGCAGTGCTTGGCCAATTGTGCGCTTCCCCCTGGGAACTCCCGTCCATGGTCAGCAGTGGCATAGCTTGGATTTGAACCAGTGATCTCTAAGCTATAGGGCGAATCCTGCAATCTGAGCAGAGTGCCTTTACCGGATGCGCCACTCGGGAGCCCTTGTTACCAGTAGTTGTAAGAAAATGTGTACACTGTAATACATCTGAACCCTCACTTATACCAAAAGCATGAATGCAGGTATTATCATTACCAATGTAAGTTTACAAGATATGATTCAGTCATCATGCACTATTTAACATGCAATTTCCCAACTGCTGTATCAAAAACGGGACCATATGGCATGTATATTCATATTGCCTGCAAGGGTTCTTTATATTCACTGGAATGGGCATACTGAAATATGATCAGAATGATCCTTGGGGCCAAATCAAGGGAAACCAGTAGTCAAATCATTTTTTAGAACACACATAATAGGATATAAAGCAGGTAAGAAATAAAATATGATGAACAATGTAGATGCCACAGTATGAAGAATCCTTTAACAGTTAAATGGGGTGTGTGAACAATGTAAGGGAAATTGCTCAGCCTGGTCCAAAGAGCAGGTTGCAGCCGAAAATAAACATTGACTTCATTTTTTTACAACAGATCTGTAAATCTAAATTTAAAATAGATAAGCAATAAAGAGCACCAGAAGACTATGAATCACAACCACGCTTTCCTAAAGCATTCAGTGCAGATGCCACCGGGCTCAGGTTGAATCTGGGCTGTCTATGAACTTTTTAAATAAGCAGAAGTAAATAAGCAGCAGTTTCAAACTTTCTACTGAAAGACTGTGTTGAATGGCCTTAGAGAAGGTTACAAAGACATTTAGAGGAAGATGCTGGAATTATATTATACCCTTATTATAAGCCTGTCACGTACAGAGTTCCCTCCGAGATAAAGGTTAGAAAAAACCGTGTCGCTGGAGAATCTGGGACTGTGTAAGGAACTCTTGTTTTAAACTAGTTTCCTTTTCAACAAGTGTTACAACAAAGAGAAGTAACAGCTGTTTCTCCTGGCAGCATTGCAAAGAGCCTTCAGAAGTCCTTTTGGCAGGGTGTGGGGGGACTGCGTAAGAAGTAGTAATTGTGGGTTGATTCCTGCATAAAATAAGTTAAAATGGCCCTAAAGAGTTTGAGCCAGGTTGACAAGAAAAGGAAACTACTCAAACATGAGGAGCGGAAGTATGTGAACAGAGAAGATTTAAAAAAAAAAAAAAAAGATAAAAATAGAACATAAAAAACTAAAACTGTGATTAAAACCACCCCTTTGTCCAAAGATGTGAAAAACAAACTCCAAATGGTACTATCTCAGTATGCTCTACATGAATAATGTATATGCTGTGTTTGAACAACGTATTGAAAGAGCAGCACAGAGTTTGATCATTCAAATACTACGACTACCACTTCTACTACACTGGGAATGTGATAAGAGCCGGATCACTTATTTAAAATCAACATATTTCTTATGTATTGTTTCATTAATTTTTTTGCAGCTCAGTAGTTCTAACCATAAATGATACTGAATACAAGACAATATACACATACACATTTCCCTTTGAAATGTCTACTATAAAAAGGTTTCCATAGAAGTATCATATGGTAACATTTACATAACATTTTGAATAAATTTGTTGGCTTTTTTGTAGGCTCAAAAGTGTAATGCTGGGTTGCCAAAAATGCCCATAAGAGAGAAACTGTTTAATAACAGGTTATTACAAAGGCATACATTGCATCACTGTTATAATAAGCATCTTGGCAAACTAATCAATATATAAACAGGAGATTAATTTGAAAATGTTCTCTACTTTACATTTAATACTTGGCAAAGGCAAAATAATTGAATACAGCAAATTTCATACCTCCTCCCTGCTTTTTGTCCTCCAAAAATAAAACAATCTTGTAATTTTGTTTGACATGTTGTTTAAATATAGAGAAATAGAGCAGCTACAAATAGTTTAAAAAACAGTGGGGTTGCACTGAACCTAGTAAATACAAATAAATACACCCGGCTTCAATTAACCACGCTTCGTGCCCTCGCAAAATACCTTATTTTCAATAGCGAGACAAACATAAAAAAAAGAGCTCAATTCAGAAACACTTCAAATGAAAGTAACAGTGTATTTGCTTTGCATGTTTGTTTTTTAAACTGGCCAGAGAGAATTTATTAGTTTTACATAATCAATACCTCTACTCGAAATGCTCCTTATTTCTGAAACCAGCCATTCAGAAGGACCAGCTGATTGAGTTGTCTAGATCACCCAACTGTGTTGAAAACATCTCCTGGAGAAACACACGGTATAATGAGCCTTAAACGTAGGATCCTCTGGAGTGGTGAAAAAAAATGTAAACAATATTTCATGGTTGTGTTTTTCTGTACAGTATGTCCCCTATGGTGAGCAGTAATGCCAATATAAATCATATTTAAACTCTAATGAATTATTATTATTATTATTATTTATTTCTTAGCAGACGCCCTTATCCAGGGCGACTTACAATCGTAAGCAAATACATTTCAAGTGTTACAGTACAAGTAATAATACAATAAGAGCAAGATACAAGTGTGACAAAATACAATTCAATAATACAGCAGATAAGTGACCGTGATAGTTACATCAAGATATGATTAAATACCAAATACTACAGATTAAACACTTGGCAGATTACAGTACTCTGAAGTACAGGATTAAATGCAGTAAAATAGGGGGCAGATAAGAGTAAGTAAAGCACATTTAAGGAAGGGTGAAAGTGTCCCAGGGGAGAAAGAGGAGTTCTACAGGTGCTGTCTGAAGAGGTGAGTCTTAAGGAGGCGCCGGAATGTGGTCAGGGACTGGGCGGTCCTGACATCTGTAGGTAGGTCATTCCACCACTGCGGAGCGAGGGTGGAGAAGGAGTGGGCTCTGGAGGCAGGGGAGCGTAGAGGAGGTAGAGCCAGTCTTCTAGTGCAGGTGGAGCGGAGAGGTCGAGTGGGGGTGTAGGGAGAGATGAGGGTCTGGAGGTAGCTGGGTGCAGTCTGGTCAAGGCATCTGTAGGCTAGTACAAGAGTCTTGAACTGGATGCGAGCGGTGATCGGTAGCCAGTGGAGTGAGCAGAGTAGTGGAGTTGCGTGGGAGAAGCGAGGCAGAGAGAACACCAGGCGGGCAGCGGAGTTCTGGATGAGCTGGAGCGGACGGGTGGCGGACGCAGGGAGGCCAGCCAGGAGGGAGTTGCAGTAGTCTAGGCGGAGAGTACCAAGGCCTGGACCAGGAGCTGGGTGGCTGTAGTTGGTGAGGAAGGGTCGGATTCTTCGGATGTTGCTCAGGAAGAATCGGCAAGTGCGTGCCAGAGTGGAGATGTGCTGGGAATAAGAGAGGCAGGGGTCCAGGGTGACTCTGAGGTTCTTAGCGGAGGAAGAGGGAGAGAGTGTGGTAGATTCCAGAGGAACAGAGATAGAGAGATCAGAGGAGGGGAGGAGGAGGGAAAGAAAAGGAGGTCAGATTTAGAGAGGTTGAGTTTGAGGTGATGCGAGTGCATCCAGAAGGAAATAGCAGACAGACAGGTAGAGATACGGGAGGAGATGGTGGAGTCAGAGGTGGGGAAGGAGAGGAAAATCTGAGCATCATCAGCATAGAAATGGTATGAGAAACCATAGGATGCGATGAGGGGCCCAGGGAGCGGGTGTAGAGAGAGAACAGGAGAGGACCCAAGACTGACCCTTGGGGACTCCTGTTAAGAGAGGGTGAGGTGTGGAGGTTGCTCCACGCCAGGTTACCTGGTAAGTGCGGTTGGAGAGGTAGGAGGAGAACCAGGCCAGAGCAGTGCCAGAGATCCCCAGGTCAGCAAGAGATGATAGTAGAATAGAGTGATCAACAGTGTCAAAGGCAGCAGAGAGGTCGAGGAGAATTAGGACAGAGGAGAGAGAGGCAGCTCGGGCAGACTTAAGTGAGTTGGTGACAGACAGGAGGGCGGTTTCAGTGGAGTGAGCAGAGCGGAAGCCAGATTGGAGAGGGTCGAGCAGAGAGTGGTTGGACAGGAAAGCAGAGAGCTGGCGGTGTACAGTCCGCCGAGGGTTTTGGAGAGGAAGGGTAGGAGGGAGACAGGACGGTAGCTCTGGAGGGAGGTGGGGTCGAGGGTAGGTTTTTGAGGAGGGAGTGATAGAGGCTTTTGAAGGCAGAGGGAAAGAGACCAGAAAGTAGAGAGGTGTTGAGAAGGGAGGAGATGAAGGGAAGTAGAGCATGAGCAGCAGCTTGAAAGAGGTGAGTGGGGAGGGGGTCCAGGGCACACATGGTGGGTTTGTGATCCTGGAGCAGGGAGGAGAGGTCAGAGTCTGAGAGGGGCAAGAAGGTGGAGAAGGAGGGTGAGTTAGTAGGGGATGCAGTGGGTGTAGGGGTTGGAGCAGGAGGGGTGCGGGGAGGGAGAGGTGTTAAAGAGTTTATGGATATCTGAGATTTTAGAAGAGAAGAAGGAGGCAAAGTTATCAGGGGAGATAGAGGAGGGAGGAGGAGGAGGGGGGGGAGGGTTTAGGAGGGAGGATAAGGTAGAGAATAGTTTATGTGGGTTGTTAGTGGAGGCTTGGATTACAGATTGGAAATAAGTACATTTAGCAGAGGAGAGAGTAGAGGAGAAGGAGGAGAGGAGAGTGCGGTAAAGGTCTAGGGCAGTAGGGAGTTTGGTTCTCTTCCATTTCTTTTCAGCAGATTGCAGTGTGATTCTTGCTGAGCGGAGTGCAGAAGAGAGCCAGGGATGGGGAGGGGAGGGGCGAGCAGGTCGGGAGGTGAGGGGACAGAGGGAGTCGAGGGAGGAGGTGAGGGAGGAGAAGAGGGTGGAGGTAGCAGAGTCTACGGAGAGTTGTGAAAAGGAGTCGATAGGAGGGAGGTGAGAGAGAGCAGTGGAGGCAAGGACAGAGGGGAGAGAGAGCGGAGGTTACAGCAAGAGGTGACAGTGGGGGTAGAAGGAGCAGGGAGAGGGGGAGAGACAGAGAAAAGAGATGAAATAGTGATCGAGAGGTCCAGGGGGTGACAGAGAGGGTGGAGGGGCAGCAGGCCCTGGAGAAGGTGAGGTCCAGTTGACGGCCAGCTTTGTGGGTAGGAGGGGATGGAGAGAGACAGAAGTCGAAGGAGTGAAGGAGAGGGAGGAATCCAGCAGAGTGGCTGGGGTTGGAGAGATGAATGTTGAAGTCACCTAACAGGACAGTTGGGGTAGACAGAGAGGGGAGGGAGGCGAGTAGATAGTCGAGTTCATCCAGAAAGTGAGCGAGAGGCCCGGGGGGGCGGTACAGTACAATGAGCAGGAGTTGACAGGGAGAGGTTAGTTGGACTGCATGAAATTCAAAGGTATTGACAGAGATGAGGAGAGATCGGAGGGGACAGAAAAGAGTAAGGAGGGAGAGAGGAGAAGACCAGTCCCACCTCCCCGTCCAGTGAGACGCGGGGTATGGGACAGGACATAGAGAGAGGACAGGGCAGCAGGAATTACAGGAATTACTATAATGAAGTCAAACTACTCAATACGCTATTGCAAAATCTTCACAGGATTTAATAGACACGCACAGATGGGTTGAGACCCATGCAATTTTGGTGTGGAAGTTTGTAATAGAAATTTGTACTATTATGTCAGACAGTAACCTTCTTGCCAAGAGCCAAGCTGTCACCTTCTGAGCCAGCAACACAAGAAGAGTTCAATACAAAAGAGCCCGCAGCATTATTGATTCGTACTATTTTCCTAATAAATTCTAAGGTAGTTTCCTGAGGGAAACGAGGAAACAATTCCTCTGTTCACATTGGTTGTTCTCACAGTACTGTATGGTGTACTATATGGTATGGTGTACTGTATGGTACATCCAGCAAACCGTGAGCATGTAAAGAAGTCAAATATATAGAGGATATTTGATTGGAAAATAATTAATTATATTTTAACCAAGTTTATTGTATTCTACTCATGTCAGTATCTGTTTGTTTTTTTCTGAATATGTTAATACTACCAGTGGACTCGATTCGGTGCTTTGATAAAACAGTCACCTTAATTGAAAAACAACAAACTGGAATTAAAGTGTGCCTTTTATAGCGGTAACCCATAATTCCCTCTTTTCTCATATTACACTTGAATAAGTTTGAGGGGAAGAGCTGGAGTAACAGGACAAAATATTATTGTGTTTATTGGTATTTATGATTTTATAACAATAAATAAATTTGACTAAAAATGACCAATGCAATAACAGACATGTTAACAGTTACATGAAGTAGACCATGTTTGATTATGTAAGTGGATTAAATATAAATATAGCATCAGTGATAACATTAACAATGTATTATTTGGGAACATTAAGTAGAATACTGACATCCTTCCCCTTTATCCCTGACTGCTATCGTCAGCTACAAAAAGCAGCTCAACCATAGTTTTTAAGAGAAAGGTTGAAGCCCTGTGTCCTTCTCAGGCAGGCTGAGAGCTTGAATGGAGCTCTTTTTCTAAAGCCGGGGTTGTCCTTCAATGGCTGTATGCTACTGCTATTTCCAATACTATAGCTGCCTTGGAAGTCTTGTGGGCTCCGGCTGAGAAATATCATGTCGTCTGGGTTTGTGTTCCAGGGCCCTACTGAATAACGCTTTGTGTCTCCCTGTCAGCGTGGGGTAACCTTGGGAATGTCCTCAAGAGCCAGGGCAAGATGGCAGAGGCTGAACAGGCCTATAGAAACGCCTTGTACTACCGCAGCAACATGGCTGACATGCTGTATAATCTGTAAGTATGCATGACTCATCTCGGTTCATTTAGAGCATGGCGAGTTGAATGACGCTATTGATGTTCTGCAATAATGACATTGTTTGTCCCGTCCCATCTCCCCCCCCACCCCCCCACGGGCCTTTTCCACAAGACAATGTTTTCATTACTCAAGTTCCTTAAACTCTGGGGTGGACAGCAATCACTCTTAAAATCCAGCACTAGTTACACTTAAATTAACCCAAAATGGCAAAGTAAGCAGCCCATGTATTTTTGGGTTATGGGATTATATAATAATTGTCCCATATTGTGTTCATTCTGGAATTTACTAGCACTCAGTTCACAGCCTTCTTTAAGCACTGTTATACTGACTGGAAATTAGCTGAGGGCTTGAAAATACTCCCCATGTTTGCCATGTCACCCTCGAGATATGTCTACTGGGAATAGCTGTCTTGTCAGCTACTTGTCACGATACATTAGTCAGTTAATCAGGACGTGCAACCTGTGCTCTTTAAAATCAGTTCAGCTCCTCTCAGTTCAGTTTCCTCTCAGTTATTTTTCTTCACTTTTATTGATGTATTCTTCATATACACTGCATGGTTACACTTTGATAAGCATCCTCAACCTATTGAGGCCCTGTGTTCCTGTCTATTGCTTAGGATAATCTGTTAAATAGAGCATACTGCACATTTATGGTTCTAAGGGAATACATATAAACAGTGAGGTTTTGGCTGTATCACAAATTGTTTGTTCAAGCATTACTCACATAGAACCATCATGCTTTCCTGTTTATCCTAAATAATACATTTTATTTATTTTGTTGTAATCTGAATGTTCTCAATCTTTTTACTCTATGACCTTTTTAAAGAGTGCAATCCCTAAGGCAGAGTGTACTGGAATATACTGTGTGTCTGCATCTGTATAGTCAGACAGTACAGAGGTTGGGCAAAATTAATGAAGCATCTGCAATAGGAAATAGGGCCACTATGGGCAGCCATGAAGGCACAGATTCATTGTGAAATGAAATGATGCAAATTATTTCAGTGGTGGTTTAATTCCTTCAGGGAGTATGCAGTAAAGTTGTTCAGAGTTATTTTGAGATTGTTCCTTGTGAAACATACTTAGCTGCCTTGCCCTTCTTGAGTGAAACTGACTTGCTACCAGGATATGCAGCTTTTTATCAGAAGTGAGGGAAAGTACATTTACAAACAAGACAGTGCTGCATATGATGGGTGTTTCTGTTCTTTTATCAAAAAATTGCATATATTGCAGACTGTATGTGCATTGCATTCATGTTACCCATGAATACCCTTCATTCACTTCACAACACCTTCATTTTAATACACATGCAGGAATTTGAATGTGGACTGAATACTCAGGACCTCCTGGGGCCCAGGCTGTAACTTTCCTGCATTCTAATACACTGGTAGCGTTCTCTATTGTCCAAAGAAAGACATTCATTCTTCTTTAATTTCATTTAGCCTCAGGAATCAGAACACATTTTTATTCTACTTTTATCTAGCATACTATGTGACCTCTTTCTGTAAGAGCAGCTTGTGCCTCCAGCTTTAATCTTTAATCATCCCTGTGATTGTGTTTGCAGCTGAACCTTTGTCGTCCTGTTTTTCAGAGGTTTGCTGCTGCAAGAAAACAACAAGTTCTCTGAGGCACTGCACTACTATAAGCTGGCAATTGGTAGTAGGCCTACATTAGCTTGTAAGTAATGCCCCCTTTATTCTAATGGTGTAGCCAACCAACTGTTACAGATTGGAAATGAAAAGGAACAATGTCCCATTATCCAGTTAATGAGTGGCACAGCTTTTGGAATTATTTTAGAACCCTGTTAAGCCCTGTAGATTACTGATTCACTTAATTGCATTTATCATCGACTAAGGTCCCTCTCTAAATCATTCTCCATTTCTGGCTTTAATTTGTTCATCTTATCAGTGAGATGAAATTGTCTTATGTTATTTTGCTTTGTTGCTCATTTCAGTGCTTCATATGTTGCTTTGTTATTTAAAAAAAGATTCAATAAAAAAATCATATACACAGCAGAGCAAAAAGCGTTAGCATATAAAAGTCACAGCGGGAGCGTATTTTACAATGCTCTGCACAAACCCTTTGCTTATGTCAGAATCATACTTCAAAGCACAGAAGAGATCCGTCACGGAGTACGTTTCGCCTGTTTGTTTTGTCTTGTACAAGCTCTGCGTCACAAAGACTGTACAAAACAAGAACAAAAAATGCTATAAAACGCAGAGCATTGCTGAAGTTAACAAGGTACCAAAGGGGTTAGCTGTAGCACACTGATAGAGCAATTACATACAGTATTTGTGCTTCTTTAGATTAGGATATTTATATTCAAATTTTAAAAGAAGGCTTTTAACATACTTTTCTTTAGAAGCACCAAGCATATCACACAAACGCTGCATTAAAATTCTCTACCTGATTAAAAAAAAAAAAAAAAAAAATACATTTTTTACATTAGGAGGTATGCTGTAAGTATAACTACCATAATCTGCACATTTTACAAACATTTTTTTTTTAATAAAATGAAAGTAATAATCAATATATCACAAATAATTTAAGCTACTAATGTATCATGTGCTTTATATACAGGTGTGTTAAAGGGTGTTATATGTTGTAAATTATGGTTGATGTATTTTAAAACTGGTGACCCATTTAAGTGGGTTCTAAAACCCATTTAAGATGGCCATTTATGAAAATGATATACTGTATGTATGGGCACCATGCAGATGTAACTATGAATTGGTCGGCAGTGGCTGGCCATTAATTCTGAAAGGCTTTGTGATGCATTGCAGCCCCACATGTTTAATTAGCTCCTGTGGCATTTTGTTGCGCACAGCTGCATACTTGAATACAGGGATCATCCTGATGAACCAGGGAAGGCTAGACGAAGCCAAGCGAACGTTCCTGACGTGCGCTGAAATCCCAGATGAAAACCTGAAGGACCCTCACGCACACCAAAGCTCCGTAACCAGCTGCCTATACAACCTGGGGAAGCTCTTCTATGAGAGAGGGCAGATAAAGGTGAGCCGCATCTCGATGGGTCTCCTCACAGGACTTCAGAGGGCTTAGGCTTGACTTCATGCTCAAGTGTCACGTGCCTGGTTCTGCTGGGCTGAACAATGAAACTGAAGAGCGCTGATTAACCCAAAGGGAAATAAAGACAGAACTACATAGTCCTGGTAATAAATTATGTTCAAAAGAACATGGACTTGCAGTCGAAGGGGTGTGATATAATTTACCAGCACAATATAGAACCAGGTGACAAAATATTGTCACAAACTACAATGTTTATTGATAATGTAATTAAAATAAATGGTTTACAGATACTTGCATGTTGTAATTGTACGCTCTCATCCAACAAGTATTGGGGTACAGTAAGTACAGAAATGTATTTGGTCACCTTTTTCAATTTATTATAGTATGGGCAAAACATAAATAGCCTTATTCAGTGTATATAACTTCAGTTTATCACAGGCATGGAAAAGGCATTCAAGAGTTTGAAGAGTTGAGAGGGGTAGCTCTCATGGCGCTTGGTGGCACTGTGCCTGACTGTAGCTGGTGTTATCCCTCACTGTTCATCATTCTGTTATTCACCAAGATTAGGATTTTAATTAAACCTGCCCCAGTGCTAGATTCATATACTCACCCTTTTTATTTTATGTTGTATTGAACATTGATCCCCACAACACAGCAATTCCACTTACTGCTTCTGTTTAGTATAACTTATTGGCACCTTTGTTTTTTCATTAGGAGGCCCTGTCAGCATATAAAAAAGCAATACAGAAGATGCCAAGACAGTTTGCAGGCCAGAGCCTATATAATATGATGGGTAAGTATTATTTAGAAGCCAGCTGCTTTATGTGGAGGCTGTGTGGTCCAGTGGTTAATGATACGGCCTTATAACCAGGACGTCCTTGGTTCAAATCCCGGCTCAGTCACTGATTTGTTGTGTGACCCTGAGCAAGTCCCTTACCTCCATGTGCTCTGTCTTTCTGGTGAGATGTTGTTGTAAGTGACTCCGCAACTGATGCATAGTTCTCACACCCTCTCTGTAAGTTGCCTTGGATGAAGGTGTCTTCTAAATAAACCAATAATAATAGGTGACATTGTAAAGAATTCATAGTATGTAGTACAGACAGCTGAGAATCTCCCAGTCTGAAGTAAATTCTCTCACTTTCTAGTGAAGGGAAATGTGTTCCAGCTACCAGCACTGATGAAAAACATTTGAAGGCAGATCATATTTAACAATCACACAGCAAAATATTTTACTTTCTAGAGGAGCAGTGTTATGTTTCTATGTACATGTTATACATGTTTGTTTTTGTGAGCCCTCATAAATCAGGTACATGTGGTGAGTTTTAATAATGAAATGGTGCTCATATCAGCTTCACAGCTCTGGAGGACCACTGTTTATCAGCTCCGCCATGATATATCACTCACACCAGCTCTTATACTTTCTGTCACGTGGATGTGAGAAAGAGACCCCTGTTTTTATTGCGTTTTCCTACAATTCCATTGACACTTATTCACCACTCATTTAAACTACATTTTTTAACTGTATCATTACCTTATACTTAATGATTCAGTTATAATGCTTTAATGCCACCAGATCATCTCAGTTCTCCATTGCAGCTTCAAGTTGAAAGTCTTGATAATCAATGGGAATAGATTAATGGAGAAGAAAATGAATGAAATCCTCAAGTTTCACCTAATTATAAACCTCACGGATGGTCTCAGCCAATTAAATTTCAATTCGTCATTATACTGCGGTAGATGCCCTCTAAAAGCTAAGCCCCTGACCTATCACAACCATGAAGATACTGTATTTGAGAAAAAAAGTGCACTTTCCCTCAAGTTCAAGTTGATACCTAACTCTGTAATAAAAAATTTTCATCACCATACTTGGGATAGCACATCTTGATGCTGGAAATGAGAATGTATTTTTTCAGGTGGGGGAGACCATTAAGGAGGGAAAGGTATCAGATGCTATTTTAAGGACTGTCCTGTGTATTTAACACGGTATCCGTATATTAGTGCTGCGATGTGCATGCTGCTGAGGTCAGCGACTGCACAGGACTGAAATCCATCCCTCCCAGGGCTGCTGCTTCCCTCAGCTGCCTTATTTAACATGTCCACCTGCATATCATTATTTATTTCTGAGCAGATGCCCTTACCTGGGGCAACTTACAATTGTTACAAGATATCACATTATTTTTACATACAATTACACATTTATACAGTTGGGTTTTTACTAGAGCAATCTAGGTAAAGTACCTTGCTCAAGGGTATAGCAGCAGTGTCCCTCACCTGGGATTGAACCCACAACCCTCCTGTCAAGAGTCCAAAGCCCTAACCACTACTCCACACTGCCTAATATTGTTTTTGTAAAGGAAACTGAGAGCCTTCGGTGGGAGGTCCCACTGTGGGCTTATATTTATTATTTATTCATTTTTTAAAGTAGACATGATGTACACTTGGGGTGGCCAGACTCTTTTATCTAATGCCATTTCGCGAAAGTCAACACAGCCAATAACATTTACAGAATTAGATGTTTGCGACTCTTTGCTAATGTTTTAGACATATGGAAAATACTTGTGCTAAAGTTTCCTAATTAATTCATGTATCTGTTTGTTTGGTTTTTTGCCGCCTGGAATTATTTCAATGTACTTCTATATTTATATCTAAAAAAGTCAGTGTGCCTATCTTCGCATATCTTATTCAGCCAGTCTGCTGTATTGTATCTTCATCTGCTGAACCTCTACAGTACATGCATTCTTCTGCCACTTTTACATCATTGTTCCATGAACATGAAGCTTAATTGACTCTCTCTGCCCAGCAGGGGATCACACCATTGGCTATGATTTTGTAATGTCTCGGCAACAAAGCAGCAAAGCTACGCTACCCGTTGTCTGTTCTTTCGATTTTCCTTTGAC
The DNA here is from genome assembly GCA_030684275.1 of Acipenser oxyrinchus oxyrinchus. NCBI lineage: Eukaryota > Metazoa > Chordata > Actinopteri > Acipenseriformes > Acipenseridae > Acipenser > Acipenser oxyrinchus. The sequence goes on along the minus strand of CM060256.1, from coordinate 6,242,333 downwards.
ATTCTACAAATCCCCACCGAGATCTGCCTCCCATAAAACTAGAAAAGGCGGCAACTGTTTCATCTAAGTCAGCATGCCTTGATTACCCTCTGATTTACCATACTTCCAGCAAGCTCGGCTAATACTTACCATACTTTCGGCATGCTTTGCTTTGCTTTGCTTTGCTTTTATTACAGTGCATCATAGTACGCATTTCTAATGGTGTATGAAAAGAGAAGGAAAGAGGTAGAGAGTAGTCTATGCTTATGTTTGAGTAATGTGTGAGCTAACACAAATAGCATCCAGATACAGTACCGTTGGAAACTTATGGTCTACAACAGAATTTCTGAACACAAGAGTCAGATCCCTGTTAAACTCTCGTCACACTTACAAAATTCTCTTTTGCTAGCAGGTATCGTATTTCAAAGTAACCTGCAGCAGGCTTTTGGGGGAATGCCTTTTTCTGTCACTGAACATGTCAGTAAAAACAGCAAGATATGTGTGCTTCCCTGACCTCTGACCTGTCCTTCACTATACCACAGGAGAGGCCTACATGAGGCTGAATAAACTGACAGAAGCTGAACACTGTTACCTGGAGTCACTGCGAGCCAAGCCTGACCATATCCCAGCTCACCTCACCTATGGAAAGCTACTGGCTCTCACAGTAAGTGCCTCCTACCCCTTTAAAAAGCTCTACAGTTGTTTTTTCAGCTTTAATAACTTCTGACATTCTCTTTTCTTAAGTCACATCATTGATCCTCCCTGATTTTTATTTTGAATAGACACAATTGATCATACAGTGTCTTTGTCCAGTTTTCATTCCTCCTGTTTAGAATAGCCTACTGGTCTCCACCAAAAGAGTAGCCCTATTCCCAAAGCTTTAAATCATGAGTTGGCTTCTTTATCAACAGTTTGAACTGTTTCATGAATATCAAACTGTATTTTATTGGTTAAATAATTCTAGAGTTAAATCTTTGTAAAAGGACCTATTAAGTGAAGACATTTGAACACTTACAATAAGACCTGTAAATATCAGGTTTAATTTGTCTTTTGTTGTTGCAATGTTCTACGTATGTACATGTTACTGGAGTTATGTTTGCTTTCCCAGTTATGGTAGAGAATACAAAGTTTAGTGCAGTCAGTAAAGTATGTGGAGAAAGCAGATATGTAGCTGCAGTCCTTATAGTCCCTAAATGTGCCCTGACCACTGAAGCATGACTAGGTTTGATTGTTCAGCCCGCAGTAGTGCATTTCTGATTTTTTTTAGTTTATTACATTCCCATAATCGAGTGATGATGCAGTGATGAATGTTTTATATTTATTAAATCTATATTCCAGTTTAAGCATTATATTGGACGTCATTATTAGAATTTAAATTGATAGCATTTGAGAACTTGGTAGTGAAAACTAGCAGCTGGACTCCTTGGGCTCAAGTTCTAGAAGTTTTTTGGGCTTCTCCTTCTAATTGATTTTTTCATCTGGAAGAAAGGTTGATGTTGTATTAGTTCAATGTGTGTAGGTAGGCTGTTGTAAATCACTGATGCCCAGCCGTTCAGATGGTTAAGTCTTATACCTTTTAATGTTCTTGGTTTACTCATCTCCCCTTGAACCGTTTCCCCTTGAAGACAGCTGCAACCAAAAGAGACATCCCTTTGTAAATACCAGGTGTTTAAAAAGCAAAGAGCTATCAGAACTAGACTGCTGCTAAATCATCTACAAGGACAGCTTCATTGTTCATATCCGTAATTATTATGAATTTGTACAGCATAGATCTGCTGAGATGTAGCATTTAATTTCCAGCGACAGTCTATGCTGATTTATGGGGGGGGTTAGAAAAGTAATTTGAAAAGAAGCGATTTAGCTATGCTGGTTTTTGTGTATTGGACTCAGAGATTTATATACATTTATATACATCCTTTGCTGACCATAAAGCCTCTTAATGTTTAAGGCACTTGAATTAAGTTTGCTTGTGCCTTGAGAACTGTCCCTTGATTCAAATATTGTCTTTTTTTTTTTTTTTTTTTTTTGCTAATTTCTAGAAAACCGCTTGTCCAATTGTGATGAAACTTGTGAAGGATTTTGAGTGCAAGTTAGTGAGTGTGTCATAATCAGGGGTTGTATGGAGACTGTCTGTCTATCTGTCTGACCGTCTGTCTGTATGTCACTCTGTTTAAAAACTGTGTGTCCGGAGAACTGCTTTATGTCTGTCTGTTTTGTATGTTGTTTTTTTGGAATAAATTATTATTATTTATCTCTTAGCCAACACCCTTATCCAGGACGACTTACAATTGTTACAAGATATCACATTATTTTTACATACAATTACCCATTTATACAGGTGGGTTTTTACTGGAGCAATTTAGGTAAAGTACCTTGCTCAAGGGTACAGTAGCAGTGTCCCCCACCTGGGATTGAACCCACAACCCTCCGGTCAAGAGTCCAGAGCCTTAACCACTACTGCACACTGCTGCCCTGTTGTGAGAGGTGCTTATTTACAGTAACATGGTTGACATACTTTAGCACAAGCACTAGGAGGGAGTATTAGAATTGGGGGGTGTATGAATGCTTCTGTCCATTTCGCTGTACTGCTTGTCAGGCTTTTCCTTTACATATGCATGTGACGGGGTACTCCCCTGTGTTTATGTATAATAAATATTATTATTATTATTATTATTATTATTATTATTATTATTATTATTATTATTATTATTATTATGTACTGGTTTGTGTTTATTTTAAACAATGTTTAGCATGGATGGGGTTTCAATTCCCCATCCAGCTAATCTCTTGAGAACGTGTGGTCGGCAGCTAATGATTTTAATGACAGAGTGGCTGTCGACAGCGCATATCAGAAATCCTGTGCAGAATGTGGTCGAGAGATAAACTAAGTAATTGCTAGCTAGTTAATCCCTTGTCCACGATATAAAAACAAGCAGCTTTTGCTGACCGGGGTTGGGGATTGTTCAGAGGTGGAACTTAACAGTAAGGACTGAAAATATAATAACAATTGCTGCTCGTGCTGGCTCTACACCCGCGCGATAGTCGTTTGCTTCAGTGTTTGGTGTCTGTCTGTCTGTTTATTTGTTTTGTGTATCAGTGTCTTGTTTTGTGTAAACCTTTTATTTGTTTTTAATAAATACGCGCGCAGTGCTTCAACCCATAGTACTGGTGCCTGTGCTTCTTCCTGGTCTGACATCACCACCAAGCCATTCTGCCACCGTGCATAAAGTGAATATAGGTCATCTTTACATTTGTTATCTACTTCTTCATGTAAATGAAAGCTCTTTGAATGTGCAGCTGTCCGGGGGAAGTATGTCACTGACATGCTTGTTCAGGGAAGCAAGCGCTTTTCAAATCAGCACCAGTAAAAATGCTAAAAGTTTAAAGAGCTTTGCTCTCAAAACTGGACAGACCTCATACACAAACCTGGACTGAAAGTGCAGATTTAAATGACTGGTCAGCTGACTGTCTTCAATGCCCACTCTAGTGTAGCAAGTGTGACCATACCTTTTCCAGGTGAAAATCTGTCTCTTAGAAGCAGGAGACTTAAATGAACTCATTTCAGCATTGTCAGCAATTTAAACACATGTGACAGTCTTCTAAAAGCGGGTACATACTGTAGATTAGACTTCACAGGACCTACCAGCGGGCTAATTCATTAAGAACACATACTAATTCTTGCACCTCAGTGGGTTAATTTAAGCAGAACGGTTGAGGATTTGCCATTAGCGTGTGAAGAATATTTTGAGGGTGTGTGGGTTGCTGTAGCGATTTTTTGTATTTTGCCAGTCTGTTCCAAAAAAAGACCACAATTCCACAATAATGAAAAAAAGGTCAAATAAAAGGAGATATGTTCACAGCTGACTTCTCTTACACTTGATCAAAAATAACAAGTGTAGTGTAACCCTGCAGTGCAGGATCCTTGTGCACTCCGGTGGTGGCAGTTCAGATCCCTGCAGGGGGAGGAGAGCCTTGTGATGAGAATGTGTCCAGTTTCCAGGTCTGGGCTCTGGTTATTTAGGAGGGGGCAGATATCTCCCAATCAGGAGAGCACTGTAGTTGCACCCTGAGGGTGGAAGATGAGTAGGGATTCTGATTTCTGTGTTGCTAGGTTAGCCAGCGTACACTCAGGCATTGATTTGGTGGGAAACTCAAAGCTGTTCCAGCCTTTTCTCTTTCATCGGGTTCAAAGTAGAAACTCTTTGAAGGAGAAAGCAAGATGGCATTAATAATGGAGAACTAGACCAAACTGATTCTTATGGACAGCTAGCTGTTAAGTTAAAAAGTTGTTGCTTCTAATTTAGATTTGTTTGGATCTTGCAAACATGTTCCATTGTTTGTAATAACTGCACAAACTTCTCACATGTTGTACTGCAGTTGACACATTTACAGGGCAAATGCTTTCAGTCCTAAAGTTAGTTTGTTATATTCTCAAAATGTGAACCTACTGGTACAGGTATGCATAATATATGAATGTACTGATACAGGGAATCAGATCAGGGCATTAACATTTAAACTCCTGAAAGAGGAGGAGGAAATATTATGTTGGTGAAATAGGACCATTAAGGATGCTGTAGTCTTTTACGGTTTCTCTCTTTTAAAAATGAATTAATTATTACCCTATCTAAACTATAGAAAAAGAAAAATACCCAAAACCGATCCTTTGCAACTTACTGTACATGCTCAAATGAGTGCCTGTCTTTCGTTAACATTAATTGAATCAGTATAGACCTGCTGCTCTTTCAGTTTACAAGACTGCCTTAAACAGAGTTCAGTGCAGTTTAGATTTTGAGACCACATTTTATCTAAGCTTGTGGAAAATAAAATTTAAATGGTCAGACTGCTCCTGTTTCAATACATTTTACGGTAGGAAAACACAATTTAGCCAGTTTACAATGAGACCTAGCTACCATATGGCAGCCCAAAACATAAAATCATAAAAATAATGCAATGCAGACACAAACCAGTAAAGTAAGACTAGGCCCTGGAGCAATGTTAAACATTTACTCTTACAGTGTAAAACAGTAAAATTATTAACAATAAAATGTTTACAGTCAAATTGTTATAGTTAAACATTGGTAATAGGTAATAATGGCACTTTTTAAATGTGAACAGGGCCTGAGTTCATTAGCAAGGCTTCAGAGTATGTGATATTTTTGGTTAAAGCTATAGTGGCATATATTTTAAAAGCTATTCAATGTAGGGAATGATCTAATAAGTTATGAATAAAGAAGCTAGTAATGCATTTTTTGTCTGCTATTTAACAAGCAGCTTCCTCTGTATACATGGCTGCAAAGACAATGTGCTGTTGGACAAATCCCTTTTTTTTGACACTTTTTTCCAATTTCTTACCAACGCTTTTGTAAGTTTTGGCTAATGAATATAATGACCAAAGCTAAAACTGCTAAACCTCCAGCTACACCATCGAAGTGTGTTTTTCTTTTTAATACCTTGATTTATGCCCCAGGAAAAGCTTGCGGAAAGGGAAATTGAACCTCTTAAATCATTACACATCTTTTTTAAATAGGAATAGGAATGCTTTTAAACTCCATTCTAAATCAATCCTATTTTTTCTTTTTCACTTAAAAGGGACATAAGCTTGAAGCAGAACAATACTTTCTGAAGGCAATTCAGCTGGACCCCACAAAGGGAAATTGCTATATGCATTACGGTAAGTACCAGACTGATACTTTTTTGTTGATGTTGTTCTCAAGTTCAATAACTACAATATTGCTCGATGATTAAAGTCAAACACTTTCTTAGGGCGTATGATATCACTTTTTTTAACTGACACATATATATGGAACTTATTTAAAGTCTATTCATCCTTCTGGCAGAGTACATTTTTGCTAACCTGTATGTCATTTCATTCAAATTCTTCTGTGGAGAAAATAAGCAACATCCCAGAGGGCGAAGGTGGAAACAGTACCACGGAGATGTAATAAGGGTACAGACAACACACACTGGCTGTCTGCCCTAACCCCGGATACCCCTGACAGGACAGACGTTTGTTCCAGCAGGAGCTAAACACACTGAAAACACTCCTGTGTAATAATAACCGGTTGTTTGAATATGAAGTATTGTATATTGTAATAGCACTGTGAGGGGGACTACTTCAGCGCTCAGCCTTTTTCCTTCCCAACCCACAGGAGCGCAAAGTTCAATACAGTGTTCCCTGTGGATCAGGATTCTAACCAGCAAAGGTCCCGCTATGATTCACTGTACAGTTTGTTTAAAAGTCAGCCTTTGAGATTAAGTAGCCTGTAGATGTAAAATCACTGAACCTTGGTTGACAGCCTGAATCTTCTGCAGTTCCCAGTAGTATCTTAGTACCTTAGGGCAGCAGCTTTTTAGTTAAGTTTGAGTTTACTTAACATGATTTCTTGTTTTTCATTTTACTCATTTTAAGCACTTTACTTCAACGTTACTTTTATGAGAATGTGTCAGATTTTAAACAGGTCTGGCCCATTTGAAAATTGCTCAGGTGAAGAAGAGACCTCTGTGGTCTTGAAAGCTTGTGATTAATTATTGTTTAGTTTGTCCAATAAAAGTTATCACCTCTCCTTCTCTTTGACTAATTGAGGAGAAATGTTTTTTTTTGGTCTCTGGCACACCCACTCGGTATTACAGCGTGTTCTAAATATTAAAATAAGTGAAAGGAGAGGAACTAACAGCACAGTACACTGGCCTGTCCTGTCGATTTCTGTTTCTGAATGGTAATGCTCAAGCTCGGATTTTGAATAGTCCAGTCAGCACTGTCTGACTCCTTTCCAGCAGGAACCTTAGTTCCAATGCGTTTATTTATTTCTTTTTTTTATCACAAAGGAGGGGAAAAGCAGCCTGTCTTGACCCCTGTGTTAATAACACTTTCATATGGTTGCTGCTCACCTTTTATAAAATGCCTTATTCATAGGAAATAAAATAGAGCCTACTTCCACCAGCTCTCCAGTCCAATAGCGTGGCGTCGCCCAGCCCACCCCCCCCCGATTTATTCAGTCCCTCAGTTTAGAGGCCGCTGCGGTTCGGGTTTGGATGTTGGCAGGTAAAGTGCTGTCTTTGTATAGGTAAAGGAATTTAGCTTTGCACCATAGAATTTTTTTTAAAAATGGGGTTTATTGTACTTGTCATACAGTACCTTTCTTGCGAAGACAACCTTTTTCCAGGAATTGCTCTCATTAACACTTTGCCAGATGTCATCAATTTGCAGCATGTGTGAATGTAGTTCTCCTGTAATGGTGCAATAATCATTTACAGACTACAAGCGATAAAAGAAAAAAAAATCATCATAATTACAAGACTGGGAGCCACATGTAAGAGAACAGAGGATGGAAATGATATGCTTTTATAGTACTATATATAAGTATGTATAACATAATCCAGTTATGGGAGCCTAGAACACAGGTGGGGTGCTTGGAAAGCCTCTAAAATGGTGACCTTTACTAAGGATCATTAGAAATATTACAGGCGCCTGCGGCCCATAGGGTCTTAAGTCTGTTTTTTTTTTCTTTTCCTCATCAAAGAAACCATGTGCACACTTTTTTTTTTGTATTTATTTTTTGGCCTGGAATGCTTCATTGACATACCATTGTGAATTGTAGTTGTTTGAACAGATTGAATCCTCACAGTCCCAGTGGTATAGTACTAATAATAATAATAATAATAATAATAATAATAATAATAATAATAATTAATAATGGCTAACCCAAGACATAAGTCCTCCTATGTCTGAAAGTTGTATTGAACATAAAGTGGCACTATGTATATGTATTTAGTTGACTCAGCACTGGCCTCTCAGTTTATGTTCCAGGTCTACTGGGGTCATTAGCAACATGGTTTGTGTCCTTGCTGGGTTTGTCTGGGTCAGCAGAAAACGTCCTGAGCCAGTCTTGTAAATTGAAAGAGTAGCAGGTCTATATTGATTCAATTTATGATTCAATGTATGTATGTGACTGTAACAGGGGAGACCTGGACTGGCCGTCTGACGTATGCGCGATGCTGCAGGAAGAGGGCGGCAGTCCCCGGGAATCCGCCTGTCAGTCATGGCAGTGACACAGAGATGTGGAGAAGAGGGTGTGTGGGCTTTCCCTCTCTCTGAGTGGCTGGGGGGCGGGCTCATGGGGATTGTACGGCCTATAAACAGATACTGTGTTATTCCCTCGGGTCTGGCGTTTTTAGATGAGTAAGCCGGTGGAGGCGTTACGGACGGAGCGGGGCTGGAAGAGAGCCGCCAAACCAGCGCAAAGGAAAACACAAAGGGAAGGATATTGTGTAGCGGGGAATGAATGGGCAGACCCCAGAGTTTATATAGAGAAGTGAGGGAACACGGGTTAGTGTAGGACGGAGTCCCGGCCGTCTTGAGGAAGCGACGGTTGGGGAATCAGCTGCAGTGCACCTTTTATTTTGTAGAGTTTTGTTAACAGTGTTTATTTTTGTTGTTTTCTTTGTGCCTTCTGTTTTGCCTATGATTTAGTGCACCTGCGTGTGCGCGACAAGTGATCTGTCACCACCTTTACCATCGTTGGTAACAACGGTGTCGCAGTGCCACCTTGTGGCTGAGAATAAATAGTGCACCCAAGTGGTGTTTAGAAACCCAGTTTTCTGTCTCCTGTGTCAGTGATTCTCCCCACCCTTCCACACGTGGTGTCAGAAGTGGGATTCACTGGCATTGCCCATAAAAGCAGTGCACCCACAGAAGGAGCAGAAATGGATGCCACGCAATTCGCAGCCATGATGGACCTCCTGCGCCAGACCCTCACTGCTGCGGTGCAGGGGCTGCTAGACCGGCAGGTCCAGATCCCAGGTTGCAGAGGCCGACTAAAATGACAGCGGATGATCGCCCTGAAGCCTATTTAGATGTCTTTGAGGCTATGGCGACCTCGGCGGGTGGGACCCGGCACAATGGGCTAGCTACCTCTTGCCCCAGCTGACGGAGAGGCACAAGCAGCGGCGAGGGCGCTGTCCCCGAACGCATGGTGGATTACCCCACACTAAAAGCAGCCATCCTTAATCGTGTGGGGGCCACGCCAGAGGGCTACCGCGAAAGTTCCGGAGACGCGTTTCACCTCGGAGGAGCATCCCCGAACAATAGCCCACCGCCTGAAGGATTACGCTATGGGATGGCTGAACCCGGACGTGAACACCAAAGCCAGGTTGGTGGAGATGATCGTGGTGGAGCGTTTTCTGGAGTGTTTGGCTCCGGGACCTCGGCTATGGGTACAGCGGCAGGCACCTGCCACTTTGGACCGGGCGGTCGAGTTGGCGGAGCAGTACCAGGCAGCGGAGCCAACGCCAGCGAGACTGCCTGGACGGTGTGGCTACGGACCGACCCCTCACTGGCCCAGGAGAGGGTGAAGGGACTGGGGGAAGGGGTAGACAGGGTCCTGGACGGGGTGTCGGCGGGAGTTCCCGCCCGGGACCGGGCAGGGTGGGGTGACCCACGGGCTGCTACGGTGTCGGACCGGGGTCTCGCTGCCACCTTATCGTCGAGCCTCTTTGATGGCTCCGGTCTTTCCGCCTCTTGCCGAAGCTCCAGGAGGGAAACCAGCTCACCGAGGTGTTGGACATGCAGGGAGGTGGGTCACATCGCCGGGATTGCCCGGTGATGGATTGTGACCTCGGCCGACCAGGTAAGCATGTTCAATTACCTCAGTCACTTCAGCAGACGGGTTTTGTTATTCCTGTGTCCGTGGATGGTACAAAACCCAGGCTCTCTTGGACTCAGGGTGTGGTCAGTCCCTGGTACAGGAGAGCCTAATCTCACCGGGCATAAGCAAATATTGGGACGGGTGCATATTAAGTGTATTCATGGGGATGTCCGGTCTTATCCTAAGGTTAGCATAACGGTGAAAATTGGCCAGCAGGTGACGCAGTTGCAGGTGGGGTTGTGTCCTCGATTGCCAGTACCGGTAGTTCTGGGACGGGACTGTGGGCAGTTCAAGAGTTGGTTGGCTGCCCTGACGGCCCCGTCCTCCCTATTGGCTAAGAAAGAGGAAGTGATTGGAGAGATCTTTCCCTTTCGTGACCCGGAGTGGTTTTGCCATAAATTTAAACCTCGTAAAACTAAACGGGAGCGCCGGGCCACTAAGAATGAGGGCTGGCAATGGAGGGGGTCCGAGAAGTTTCAGGTGGGGGCGATTGGTGAAGAGTCTGGGGGGGAGGCCGCGGAGCCAGCGCAGGGGTCTGGTTCGGCTGCCTCCGCTCAGGACCGACCTGATCCCGAGCTGGAAGCCATGGGAGCTGATTTTTTAGCTCGTTCCCGTGACTTCCGACTTGAGCAAGGGCGTGACGACGTGCTGGGCAGGCTCTTTGACCAAGCAGCTGTGGTTAATGGTCGGGTGGTCGAGCCCAGACGCCGCCACGTACCCTCACTTTGAAATCGCCGAGACCTTCTGTACCGTGTTGACAAATTGCCCCAGACCGGGAAGTGCGTCACCAGTTGCTGATTCCTCAACCCTTTAAGGAGGATTTGTTGCAGCTTGCTCACGCTATTCCCTTGTCTGGTCATCTGGGCAGGGATAAGACTAAAGCAAGGCTGGTGTCACGGTTCTACTGGATGGGGCTGGATGGTGACGCCAGACGTTTTTGCGTAACGTTGTGGGGAGTGTCAGAAGGCTAGTCCTAGAGCCGTCCCACGAGCCCCATTGGTGCCGTTGCCCCTGGTGGAAGCTCCGTTTGAGCGTATTGGAATGGATTTGGTTGGGCCGCTGGAGAGGAGTGCGGCGGGATACACACACCTATTGGTCATTCTGGATTACGCCACGCGTTATCCGAGGCCATTCCCTTCGCTCTGCCTCGGCCAAATCTGTTGCCAACGAGCTTGTGAAGGTCTTTTCCTGAGTCGGGATTCCCAAAGAAATACTAACCGACCAAGGCACCAACTTTATGTCCCGACTAATCCGCGGAACATGTAAACTTTTGGGGATTAAGACCATTAGGACCTCGGTATTTCATCCTCAGACCGATGGTCTTGTGGAGCGCTTTAATAAAACCCTTAAGAACATGTTGCGCAGATTTATTCGTAGTGATGTGCGTTACTGGGACCAGCTGATTCCTCCCCTTCTCTTTGCTATCAGAGAGGTACCCCAGGCTTCCACGGGTTTTTCGCCATTCGAGCTGCTGTATGGGCGAAGACCCCGGGGTGTGCTCGATCTGGTCCGAGAGATGTGGGAGGAGTAGCAGGATAATTCGACCAATACAGTCCGGTATGTGTTGGACCTGCGCACACGTCTTGAGTCTGTAGGAAAATGGGCGCATGACAATTTGCAGCAGGCTCAGCACAGACAGGAGACACAGTACAACAGAGGAGCCCGGTTATGCACATTTCAGCCGGGGGATAAAGTACTTCTATTATTACCCAGTTCTGAGTCGAAACTTCTGGCTAAGTGGCAAGGACCCTTTGAGGTTACACGCCGGGTTGGGAGGGTGGACTATGAGATCTGCCAGCCGGAGCGACGGAGAGAGAAACACATTTATCATATAAACCTCTCGAAGCCCTGGCTGCAACCAGAGGCATTGGTAGTGGCGCAGGCAGATGACGTCACAGACCTAGGACCTGATCTTTCTGTGTTGGCGAAAACAGGGTCGGTACAGATTGCAGAAAATCTGACACCAACACAGAAATGTCAGGCTCGGGCACTGGTGACGGAATTTCCTGATGTGTTTTCTCCGTCCCGGGCGGACTCGGGTAGCCCATCATCACATTGACATTGAGCCGGGCGCCAGTTCGCCAGAGGCCATACCGTATACCTGAACGCAAAAGACAGGTAATAAAAGCGGAGATTGATGAGATGCTGAGACTGGGGTGATAGAAGAGTCCCAGAGTGACTGGAACAGTCCAATTGTTTTAGTGGATAAGCCAGACGGGTCAACTCGATTTTGCATTGACTTCAGGCGAGTTAATGAAAAATCGAAGTTTGACGCTTATCCCATGCCCCGGTAGATGAGTTGCTGGAGCGCCTAGGCACGGCTCACTTTATGACGACACTGGATTTAACGAAGGGTACTGGCAGATACCCTGACCCCAGAATCCAGAGAGAGGACGGCGTTTTCGACTCCCTTCGGGTTATACCAATTTAGGACCATGCCCTTTGGGTTGCACGGAGCACCAGCCACGTTCCAGCGGATGATGGATCGTATTTTGCGGCCCCATCAGCAGTACGCCGCTGCTTACATAGATGACGTGGTTATCCACAGTGAGGATTGGCCGAGTCATCTGTGTAAGGTAGCGGCGGTGCTGCGATCCTTGCGGAGGCTGGGCTCACTGCTAACCCAAAGAAGTGTGCCATTGGGAAGAGTGAGTCGGAGTATTTGGGGTATCGAGTAGGAGCGGCCAGATCAGACCGCTGATTGCTAAGGTGAAAGCCTTGGCTGACTGGCGGTCCCTACGACTAAAACCCAGGTGCGCTCTTTCTTGGGACTGGCGGGCTATTATAGGAAGTTCATTCCGAGCCGCCACGCTGGCTGCTCCCTTGACAGACCTCACCCGGAAGGCTGCCCCAAATACGGTTCAGTGGACGGAGCCGTGCCAGAGGGCCTTCTCGCTCTGAAGCGAAGGTTGTGTAGCAAGCCAGTGCTGTGCAGTCCTGATTTTGGTAAGAGGTTCACCTTGCAGACGGATGCGCCAGAGACAGGTCTCGGGCAGTGTTGTCTCAGGAGGTGCGGGAAGCGAGCACCCGGTCCTGTATATCAGCAGGAAGCTCCTTCCCGTGAAAAGAACTATAGTACCATCGAGAAGGAGTGTCTCGCGGTAAAGTGGGCAGTCGAGTCACTCGGTACTACCTCCTGGGGCGACACTTCACCCTGGTGACAGATCATGCCCCTTAGCGTGGCTTCACCGGATGAAAAATAACAACGCCAGAATCACCCGGTGGTACTTGGCCCTGCAGCCCTATGCCTTCAGGGTTGTCCACCGAGCAGGAAAGCTGCATCAAAATGCTGATTTTTCTCTCGGGAAGGCATGGGGTGTAGGATTTCGAATGGACCGGTGGTGCCATTCTGGGGGAAGATGTGTAACAGGGGAGACCTGGACTGGCCGTCTGACGTATGCGCGATGCTGCAGGAAGAGGGCGGCAGTCCCCGGAATCCGCCTGTCAGTCATGGCAGTGACACAGAGAGGTGGGGAAGAGGGTGTGTGGCTTTCCTCTCTCTGAGTGGCTGGGGCGGGCTCATGGGGATTGTCCGGCCTATAAACAGATACTGTGTTGTTCCCTCAGGTCTGCCCTTTTAGATGAGTAAGCCGGTGGAGGCGTTACGGACGGAGCGGGGCTGGAAGAGAGCCGCCAAACCAGCGCAAAGGAAAACACAAAGGGAAGGATATTGTGTAGCGGGGAATGAATGGGCAGACCCCAGAGTTTATATAGAGAAGTGAGGGAACACGGGTTAGTGTAGGACGGAGTCCCGGCCGTCTTGAGGAAGCGACGGTTGGGGAATCAGCTGCAAAGTGCAGCACCTTTTATTTTGTAGAGTTTTTGTTAACAGTGTTTATTTTTGTTGTTTTCTTTGTGCCTTCTGTTTTTGCCTATGATTTAGTGCACCTGCGTGTGCGCGACAAGTGATCTGTCACCACCTTTACCATCGTTGGTAACAACGGTGTCGCAGTGCCACCTTGTGGCTGAGAATAAATAGTGCACCCAAGTGGTGTTTAGAAACCCAGTTTTCTGTCTCCTGTGTCAGTGATTCTCCCCCACCCTTCCACAGTGACTCACAGGCTGAAGGTAGTATTGTTTGGCATGCCTTTTTACTGCCTTTTATGTGCTGCAATCCTTTCAGTGGCACTGCAGGGAAGATATTCAGTATATGTACTGAAAACAACATTACTTAAATTGGATGTTGTTCACATATTCAAATGTAATATTCCACTGGTGTGCAGCCCTGGCGTGCAACTCAGTGATTATAGTTTATATTGCACAGTCTCCAGGACACACGTCTTTAATCGTTTTATTTGTATTAAAATTGAGTAGCACAATATGGAAATAAACAGAGCTGTAAAAGGGGAATATTACAAATTAATAATTGTCGGTTTGTGACATTAAGCAAGATTTTTTTTTTTTTAATTTAGTCGTAGCCAATTATTTTTATTATTTACTCACAATTAAGAATGTCCAATTATTTTTAGGCTAGGCTCAAATGATGTCGTTTATGAAAAATGTATATATATATAGAAGAAATTATAATCAATCAAATAAAACCTATTTTATGTATGATATACATATTATTCTCTGTATTATTTTATTAGTAGTGGTTACTTCTCCTTTTCAAGATGTAGCCCATCTTCACATGGGCTAACAGTACATTTAAAACATGATAACGGTTTTAACAAACTAGGTTGTTCAGACTATTTCCACTTTTCCATGGCATCCAAGATCAGGTCCAATGAGACACATTAGCAAGTACTTTGTCATAATCAACTTTGTGATAGACTGGCTGTTACCTGTATGTGTGTGTATATATTCAAATGTATTTAAAAAATGTGCAAGATTTGCTTAATTTGGTCCACAGTAACCCTTGGACAGGTCAAAAGTGATCTGTATGAAGTTATAGCAAGTTTTACACAGTCCTTTATTGCGTCTTAGTTATTAATTAATTATGTTATATTCTGTATGTACTGTTAAAAACTAACATGTCTTTTTTATATACAATATGCAGCCAGCAGTACTTAATGACTCTTCCATTATGCCATGAAATGCCTTGTGACTGTCATTTTAATCCCACATTTGCAAATGCCTTTGTGAAATAATGATGTAATTTTAAGACATTTGCAAATAAAATGACAGCTGTGATTGCATTTGATCTGTTTCAAGCTAATATATCCAGGCTGTGATGCTGGAGTTTATTCGGTAGATGAAGGTTGTTGACTGTAGGGACTGCATTAGCCTTGCAATCTTTGAACAAGCAGAATGAAACAGAAAAGGCATTTGTGATTTCAATCTCTGTACATGCTGAAAAGTCATAGAACCCAATTGTTACATCAAGAATGTAGAATATTCTCTGAAAATGTTGGATATTTGAATACTAGTATTTAAGAAGAATGTACTTACTAAACTTAACCCAAACAGTGTATGCAGCTAGTAAAGACACATACAGTATTCCCCAAATTAGCCTCCTGCCCATACTTCATAATCCAGTATATTTCAGCCTTCAAATGTACACAGCAAAGGCGTATGTCTACAGAAATAAGAAAAGTGTTCAGTTGTATTCATATTTTATGATTGGGAGTTTTGTAGTTATGGATAAAGTACACGTACATTCCAAGTCTGTGTGCCTCTTGTTGTTTATGATAGATTACTTGGTTTCATCTTGTGGTTTTAGGTCATTGCCTCATAAAGTGGAAATATGTACGGAAACAGCAAGGAGCCAGTATCTGTTAGTATAAATAAAGTGCTCTGCAGTTGGCTGTTTGAACTCTTAAACCCTGTCTCAGATTAATGCAGAGGTTGTAATAGGAGGCACAATTAGGGTGGTCAGGTAAGAGATGTGAGTTAGAAAAAGAAAAAAAAGGATATCACAAGGCACGTTTGGGGGAAACTGCATTTGCCTTAATCTCTTACTTAAATAAAACATCAGTCTGATAGCCAAAATAAAAGCAAGCTTTGTTTCTAATGGTTCAGAAAATTGTCTTGCGGTTCCCAGACTTAAAGCAGGTCTCTGTCACACAGTGCCAAAAGAAACATGTCCCCTGGTATCTATCTCTGAACACTACCTTCCAAGCCCTGAAACATCTCTCTTTCTCCCTGTGACCCCACAGGTCAGTTTCTGTTGGAAGAATCCCGCTTACTCGAAGCAGCTGAGATGGCAGGGAAGGCCGCAGAGCTTGACAGCACAGAGTTTGATGTGGTCTTTAATGCAGCCCATATGGTCAGGTTGGTTTACAATATTACTACAGCATTCCTGTCTGGAATAAACAGAACTGAATGCAGTTGGCTATTACAGGCAATCACAATTTTATTATAAGTAGTCTCGAGAAAATGTAGATGTAATTTCGAATGAATTATGCAAATGATGTATGTATTAAATCGTCTGTGTTGTGACAAATCCTTGTATGTCAAATTAATACATTTTTCAGGAACGGCAAAAAACTGTTTAAGAAAAACCTCTTATCTCAATTTAAACTTGCAGAGAGCATTTGGAATCCAGCTAGGTAGTTTAAATCCAATGTTGACATACAAGCTTTATTCATGACGGTGTACTATCCAATTGAAATACAAGGTTAAGTCACATGGTGTTTGAATCAATTTTATTAGTTGTTGAGTTATGAGACATTAACAGGACATAGAAATAGATGAGAGCATTTTATTCATGTAAAAAAAAAAAAGTGCCAAAAAATGAATACAAGGTTTTTGCCATGACACCGATGATATGCATGTATCTATGTATATTTTTATTCCATCTGTATTTCAGAAGCAATTATATTTAACTCCAGTGCAATTGAGATGCATGATGCATGGCATATTGATTTCTAGGTACTTCACATAAGAATGCATTTATGTAGAATATTTGTAAAGGAATATAAAGCCATACTAAACCTCTCATTCTCTGAAAACGTATTATTCAAAGTGAAATTGCACCCTGTATTTCTCTATGTTAGTTAGTGATGATGCAAAGTAGTGTTCCAGCTGGTCAGGTGAAAGTCTAAAAAGGCTACAATATTGTTGAAACTTGTGTATAACTGCTCAGATGGTTAAAATATGTAACAGCTAAGTTTGAATACCATGGCAGTGTTTTATAGAAGAGAGAGTGTTGATGTGTTGTTACCCCTGTTCCCAGCCGCACTCCATACAGGTTACATTTCAAACATGGCTAAATTTATTCTGTGTCCTGACTAATTTAATTCATAAAGGATTTACTTCATGAACTCTCCATATGTATAAACATGACACCCCTGAAAAAGTGATATTAATCTCAGAGGCTATATCCTCTATAAATGTTTTCAATAATAATTGCGAATTAGCAATCAAAGTGATTTGAATTAAAATAAATGTTTTGCAGGAAAACACCACTGAAATGCAAAGTATAATTTTGCTATGCGCTCCTGTTTGTAGTCATTTTCACTGTTGGGTGGTACTGAGGCCCAGCAATGCTAAGTGACATTCCCAAAACCACACAGAGTCAGTGGCTGAGCTATGATTAGTACAGATACCCTCTGGCCTTTCAGTCACCCACTAATCAATGGTCTCTACTGGCAATCCAATTTCTGATATTCTCCAATGTTTTGTTGTCCGCAGTCTGAGGCTTTTTCAGATCTGTGCAGGAGGTGAGAGATTTTAATTTAAAGTTTATTTTTTTTATTCTGCAAAGGGGCAGGTGTCTGCACCTTTTGTCTGCTGGACTGAGTGATTTTTTTTTCTTTTGTGAAAATTTTCATTTTCTCTGTTCAAGCCCCAATCCATTAAATTGACCAGCTTTATCATTCTATCAAGGTTAGTGAAGCCACAGATAATGTATGCAGCTCTTTCCAGCTTCCCAACCCACCTTTATCTTGTTATGTCTACCCCATCAAGTGTGAGGCACGCAATAGCTGTGGTTAACAGATTTGGTGCTCTATTGAGTTATAGCCTGATAACCCTTCTGGGCAATAGTTTCCTGGGCAATTATTATCACCTTCTTGAAACCATTGGTAAGTTATATGATGGACCCTTCAAAAGTGGTAATAGGAAATGTCCTAACATCAAATTCAATGATATGCACATGAGATATACAGATGGGAAATCAATGGCTTAGATTAACATGCATTTTAGAAACTTCAAATTCTCTCTCCATTGTCATGAGAATATGACGTAGCACACACATACTGGACCATGCACATTTCTCATGCTATAGGAAATGTGCGGCCAAAACATGGTCTGTGTACAGTAAAAAATTCCTTTCTTATGCAAAAAAGCCATTCCATACATTGCCCAAAACATGACTTATTTAATTTTTTTGTGTGTAAACCAAGCCAATGTTGAAAATGTGTACTCAACACAAACATTACATTAATTGACAAATATAGACAGTATATGGATTGTTTACATTAACCAAAAAAAGGCTTGGGCTCCTAACAGAGGTGCAGTACAGCCCTCAGTCTGGATGCCCTTTTTTATTTTCTTCACTTCACTGTCCAATTTATTTATTTCCCATCGCCATTAAAGGCCACCTTACGGCTTTGGAGCAGTTTTGATTTAGGATGACGAGCTGCCAAGCCTACAATTTCTGTTTTTTTTTAGGGCAAGCTGCCACACCCTGAACCTTCAAGCTGCCCAGTAATTTCACATGGGATACAGGAACCGCAAGGCCCTCCCCCAAAGCATAACAATGGAGTTAAACTCCCCAAGTGCCATTTTTTTTATTGCACCCATGGCAGAACCCCAAACAGCAGGGTGCTGTCAAAACTAAGAGCATCCCCTGGTCCTTGTTCATAGCAGCGTAGCAGCAGCTGTGAGTCACGACCATCTTGTTTTCCATTCATTTATAAATACAGTACTGCATATACCCCACTTGCTCTGAATGTGGTAATTAGTTACAAAGCAGCTCGTCTCTGTCAGGCAGCTCGTGAGACTGTGTGGTTGGCAGGAAATTAATTAACAGAGTTGCTGTCGACCACGCAGATATTAAAAACTTGCTGGTCGTATGGGTGTTTGAGAGGAGGAACGAGAGTGAGACGGAAGAAAATCGAAAATGAAAGTAAAAAGAAAAGTAAGCAATTGCTACTTGTGCTGGGCAGACCAGCACAGTATTTGTTTGGGTGTCAGTTTTGTGTTCGAGATTTGTTTACATTTTTATTTTGCTCTGTGTGCAGTGTTTTGTCAACACTTTATAAATTTTTTTGTTTCGATAAAAACAGTTCACCAGCACTTTTTCACCCACAACTACCTGTGTGTCTCTGTCGGCTGTGTGGTCTGGGGATGTCATCACTCAGTCGCCCTGTCACACTTACTTAAATGGTTGGATCTGAATAAGTGATGTTAAATATATTCTAAAATCAGTCATTAAACTTAAACTCCTCAAAGATCAGGGGGAGGGGTGAAAATGACTAGCGGGTAGATCTTTTCCATTCCAGATGTTTTATATATATTTTATGGGAAACCAGGTCATGGTGATGTACAATAAAAATATATTTTTTGCATATTTCCAGTATTGCATTGAAGATGTTGCACCCAAAAATGTTTCTTTGCCCCGTTTTGTATTTTTTTTTAAAAAACACATTTATGAAGAGCCAGCTTCTGTACTGTAATGGTTAAAATACCTTTCTCACACACAGTTGCTGCATTTTGAGATCACATGAAAACTGTTTAAATTGGCAAGTAGACAATATAAAGATAAAGAAAGCTTGTATCCTATATATCTCTGCTGTGCTTCACCCTGTGCTTTACAAGCTTTTATTATGGTAACAGACCCATTCTTCCACTTCCAATGTTCACCTGAGTGTCCTCCATTTTGCCCAATATTGGTTCATTAGTCTTTGAAAAGCACATTCTGGAGTACATTTGGCTGTAGTTTTAAAAGCTGAACCAATATCTCATTGTTTGCACTGCAGATTGTAAAGGCTTTTTTTTTGGCAAGGATTCAAAACTAAGAAGGTGTTTCAGCTTTCATTTTAAAAGTGTATAATTTCCAAAGGTTGTCTCTGGTCCATGAGCATGGACCAGCAATGTCTATCATTCACTTGTGATCAGTGAAGTCTGCACATGGAAGCGTTTGTCATGTATTCTTCTTTACCCCTGACGGGAAACCAGAAAGTTCTTTTACACTTATGCAATTCAGCTAGTTACCACTAAATGTGCTACAGTTATTTAATAATCAAACCAGATAATCCCAGGATCCCCAGGAGTAATGCTGCATTTGAATATGATCTGCCCTGACAGCTCCCCTGAAAACATCTACAATAGATCAATGTATGGCATCCTTTATTGTCCATTGTACTGTATAATCAAAAACATACAGCAAGAGGAAACTTACCTCATTGGGTAAAAATCTCCAGTCACCTCTGATTACAGGCAGTATTCCAGCATATCCACGACACTCCTATTATCTTGTCCCTTCTTCTGTGTAGTGCAACATTCTATTTAAGGATGAGGTGAAATTTGGAATACCAAGAAAACGGTGACATGGGTTGCTGATATTCTGGCAATAATGGATGGATGATTACGATAGCAACAGTATAACGATGAGGTAGCACACTGCTATAATGACTTTAGTTGGAAATGTAAAGTCTGCCATTAACCTTTTTGCAACGATTGTGCAATGCTTTCTTTTACTCTCCAGTGTTTTATAAATTCTTCAATTATTTTATTTTACAATATAAAGACAATTTCCAGGTAGCCACATCCTGTTCATTATTTGGTGTTGGAGATTGGATTACAGCCTTTACAAAAAAAAAAGTGTCATGATTTTGCTATGAATAAAGACATAGACATTTTCCTTACAGTCTGTGAGAAGCAGTAAAAAGAAACATTGCATTTTTGAAAGATCATCTTGTGTATATATAGATAATAATATGGTTCCTTAATGGTTTTTTTAAAAAAACTACAGTCTTCTGTAGTTTATAAATTGACTGTTTTAATACAATAGATCAGTACAATGATAGATATGACAGATCCCCTCCAATATTGTATTTGCCCTTTGGAAACTGTACTCTAGTTAAAAGTGGCCTGCTCTCCCCTGCAACAGCTGCTGGTTATTTGCAGTGTGTTACCTGCAAACTAAGCTGTCATTCAGGGAAGCAAGATAATAATGTAACCAAAGGAAATTACAGAATGCATTTGTTTTACTAAAATCATTTCAAAAGAAGTGCCAATAGAGCTTATTTTAAGTTGAACCTTCTTCAAAAATGTAAAAACTATTTTGGGGCATTAACCCTTTAAACCCAGAGGGAGAGATGTCTATATCTTTTGATGCAATGTGGGAAAGCACTTTTCCCCCAAGCTGGGGTTCTAGTTCAAGGAAAAGACAGTACTTGTTGCTGAAAACTTATTATCTGAGTGTGCTAACCCCCGGGATCCTGTGTAAGATCCAGGGGAGGCATCTCATGTTGCTGCCTCACACAATTAAATAAATAAATCAGAACTCTACACAACAGGAAAGAGATGTTCATTCTAAAATTACAGCAGTTTATTTTTTAGTAAGCCTTCAAGCAGACAGGATAATAAAGGGGAATTGTATCTGTTTTATCTATTATTTATCACACCTTTCAAAAAGTAGGAGCACAAAAGTTAGCCAGCTGTTAATAAACCCTCTTGCAAACTTCAATAGACAACCCCAATTGGAAATGTGACATGTAATGTTATTCATAAAGATATTACCTCTTTAGGGGATATTAAGTAGCGACTTCAGGTCAACAGTCATATCCCAGGAAATGTGAAAATAACCAGGCAGAGCTAGGTGCCCGTTAATCAAACAGGATCTTGACAGCTTATCCCATGCCTTCAAAAGTGATGTGCTGCTTTTTTAAAGTGTGTTTTCAAAGGTGCCATGGAAATTAATTTGTGTTGTGTTTGTCCTTTTCCAGACAAGCCAGTCTCAATGAAGCAGCTGAGAAATATTATCGACTTGCAGCAGGCCTACGACCCGATGTAAGTACCAGGCTAATATCACCTATTAATCAAGCCATTACAGACTGGTTGGTACAATCATTACCCCTTGTAACCGTATTGCCAACAATGTAGATCAAGGGGCTCCATTGTAAGAGGTCACCTGACTACTAGATAAGTTATGGACCAGATAAAAAAATGACTGACCGTTAAAAGATTCCAGTTTTGTTTGCAGGTCATCAATCAAAAGGCTTCTATGCGGGTGCTATCAATTTTAATGAGTACAATATTTGAAAAAGTTCAGATAATGACAAATAGTTTTGAGATGGGTGCTGATGTATTTCCCATGAGATGTTAAAGAAATCAAACTGTCAACACGTCTCTAAACCATCACTAAGCCAGAGATGTTATCTTCCATGTACTTTACCATTTAGAATAGTTGATTCTATTTGTCACCTTGCAGCCTAGCTAACTGAGTCTTGTATCTCAACACAGACTGTGACTGTCAGGGCTGATAACCACTTGATAATAAAACCAAACCTGTACAATATATTAAATAATGCACTATTACATTTATCTGAGGGATTCAGGTTATCAAAGTTCAGAATCCAACTTTTCCCATAGAAATAGTTACTTGAGTGGCTGTTACTATAATCTTTTCAACGAATTAATGAAGCTCAAGCAAGCCCTGGCTACTAGAACCCTCTCCTTATGTTAAGTACAGCTTGGACTGTGCTCTTGTCCTCGAGAAAATTTCAATAAAACAAAACCAAATATCCTTGAAGTTTTATAAACCCTTTGGTCAAATTGGGTTAGATTTAACCTTTAGAAATGTGTGTATGTGAACTATATGTGGTATGAAGTGTTGCCCTGCCAAGTCTTTGAAATAATAAATATATGCTGTATAAAGTATAGCATAGATAGGAAACTAAACCTGGACGTCTGCTTTTCCTTTAAAACTTGTTACACTGTGATTTTGTTCTTGTCATTTTGACAAAGCTACTTTATTGCAGTCAAAATGAATCTACACTGTTGATCTCTGTATTAAACCATCTATTCCTACCATAGAATGCTCATGTTACTGCTGACTAAAAAGGAACACTGTCAATGTTCTTATTTTGTCCATGTTGTGAATGTCTAGCATTTCTAGCGTAGCCTTTTAAACTACCTGTGTTACATGGTCCAGTACTTCTATGATGGCCAACCACACTTCACAGGCATGAAACTGTCATTATTGTATGCAAGCGTGTGGGCCATTTAAGCCAAGGAAGGACATTAAGACTAGAGTGTAAGACTAGAACTCGTTGAAATATTATACTACAAAAATAAAAATAAAAAAGTGCCAACTTGAGTTATGTTTGGCCCAGTTGTTGTTTGCTTTTGCAGTGTGGTACTTTTTAAAAGCTGCTGTAAGGATAGCGGTTGTCATAATTAACATTTAATCCAAGGGTGAGCTCAGTATGCACTGTGTGGGGTGTTTGAAATTCAGCTCCCTGGGTATTCATGTATTTCTTTTGAAAATATTTCCATGGGGCAAGTACAGTACATCAATGATTTATTCCTTAAGAAAAATGACAGCAGGGCCTCTTAGGTTATGTGATTATACATTTAAACAATATCCAGCTAATTAAAAAGATGTCAAAACATGAAATGTGTAGCCTTGTAAGGCAATCTATATGTGTGAAAAGAATGATTGTCCTTTTAGTAATTGAAGAAATTTCAAGCAACTCTCTTTTAAAATAAATGTTTTAACTTTGTATATCTGAACCATTTTCTCTCTTTTAAACCAACACAATAAAACATGACACCACTTAAAGAAATGGTTGCCAACCAGTAGAGAGACATCAAAAAGCAGTGTTAGTGGGGGGCTACTGTGTGTATTGCCATGAGTGGAGCTATGGCAATGGTCGGCAACTGGTGGCCCGCGGGCCAAATCCGGCCCGCTGACCTTGCTGTCCGTCCCGCAAAAGCTTCCTTGGCAGGGATATTAAAAAATAATAATAATAATTTTAAAAATCGCTTGGAATTTTTTTAAAGCTTAATTGATTTGTTCCTTGAGTTTCATGTTTGCTACAATTGCGACCCCTACACTCAACATCGCAGAATGAAAAAAAAAATCCATTGCAAAAGCTTAACTGCTTCACGCAAATTCAATGAGCAAAATTCCATTGTCCTTCTGCGGTCAGCTTTAGAACATTCAGAACGTGATCCCACTTTCGAAAAATGGAGGAACTAAACGCAATTCGTTTTATTCGAAACCGCCAGACACGTATAGGTCAGGTTTTTAAAGATAGGCAAAACCCTCTTGAGGTTTTCGGTGAGGAAGAAGTAAGAATACGACCCAACTATCGGATCAAGCATGTTTGTTAATTTAGACCAAGATCAGAATCGGATCAGAGCTTGATCGAGCGTTTTTAAAATGGACCATGCATCATCAAAATACATAGCTGAAACCTTTTTAAAATTGCTAAAATAATATTTAAATAAGCACTGCACTGAATTTGGATAATTGTATCGATAACTTAATAAACTTTAAAACTTGCTTGCAGGGATATCCAAAAAAATTTCCTTCAGATTGAAACAGAGATCATTTAACGTTTTAGAAAACATTAAGCAACAATGCATTTAAAAGTAGCTGTAACAGTACTGTATTAAGATAATATCAATTAGAAAAAAAACTTTGTATAAGATTAGATTGTGTTTAGCTATAGCTGACATTTCTGTTTTCGCCGTATAGCTACAGAAAAAAATAGACCTGACTGCGTAATGAGGTTTCATAAATAATATTTCTACGTTTTCTGTGTTGACAGTCATACTGGCGTTCTCATGTTATCGATTACAATTAAATCATTGCTTTAATTAGATTTAACGTTAGTTTTTTTTTTAATGCATATAATTTTTTCCCCCAAATTCCTTTTTTTCTCAATAACCTAAGCTTACCTTTTGACAGCCTCAATCTCCCCCTGTCCGCGACATTTTCCAGTTGCAGCTGTCTGTCAGCACTTGATTACATTTGCTCAAAATGTGTTGATAATTTGCCCTGAACCGACGCTGCAGCTGGATGTTTGTGTGTGGTGGCTATACCTCTGTAAAATATCTTTGTGTCCGTCAGAAAATACACACAGCTGTGATTACAGTAACATTTATTAACCGGCCACAGGTGTGACAGATGTGATGGCGATACGTAGGCAGTCCTCGAAAGATTCTTGGGTCAGTCTGTTTCGTGCATCGGTTTTGCTGGCGCGTCCCCCAGTGCATGCTGGGATGGCAGGTCAGACATAGAAGGTAATTTTCAGTTTCAATAGTTTTAGTTAGGCCGTTACAATTTTAAATCACGTATGAACATATGTATATATCATAATGATTAAAATGAAGAAAAAAAATCCCTTGTGGGGGTTGTGCGAACGGCAATTGGCCCGCTCTGCGGCTGCCAAGGGATCAATTGGCCCGTTATTTTAAATTACTTGCCCACCACTGAGCTATGGTCTTGGAATTTAAAACCTCCTCAGTCTTTTGTTTGCCATGGTGATAAGGTTAAAAAGGAGTTAAACTGTGAAAACATGTTGCTAACATTCACAGGGAGTGCTGAAATGATTGGTTTATTCAACACCTTTTAAATGACTTTTGAATGAGGTTTGTTAAATACTCAAACGGCTGGTTTCACTAGTATTGTAGTACTTTACCTAAAATAACATTAGTTAGTCCAAGACTAGTCTGTGAAACTAGCCATTAGGCTTACATTTTAAATGTAATTGAAAACTGGTTTCTATCACTGCTTTAAAACTGACTTAATTACTATACACTTAAGGCATATGTTGCACAAATGTAAACTCATGCACTGTATATTTCAATGAATGTAAGTGCAAATGATCAGAGTCAGTATGTAAATGCCATTTTAAGAAGACTGTGATCCAAGTAAAACCAGATCTTATGATTGAAATGGGCTTCGCGTAATAATGGTCCATTACGTTAAAGAACTGCAAATCAGTAGTTATCATTTTCATACATACAATAAAGATCCCTTACATTATGTTTATGATGCGTACTCTGCATCATAACATCGCTTGGTGGTTAGCTACAATGATGTTTATCACTATGACTCTCTATTTCAGGTTTGTCTTCCTCTGATAAGACTGAGAATCCTTTACTGCCTCCCTTGTGTTTAGTCCAACCTTCGGTTTGACACGTCTGAAGAAATAACACAGCCCACTTTACATGCTGGTGTGCATGTATTCGTCTCCCAGTGCACACCACATATATATATAGAACTGTGTGCCATTCATCTGTCCCATACTTACAGTAAAGCAGAATGGTTCAGTGGAGTTCTCTCTGTCTCTCTGTCTGTCAAAGAAAGCATGGGGGAATTTAAGTTGTGGAACAACATAAAAAAGTTTACAACATAAGACAGTTTACAAACGAGAGGAGGCCATTTGGCCCATCTTGCTCGTTTGGTTGTTAGTAGCTTATTGATCCCAGAATCTCATCAAGCAGCTTCTTGAAGGATCCCAGGGTGTCAGCTTCAACAACATTACTGGGGAGTTGGTTCCAGACCCTGTTTGTTTATTAATAAAAGCACTGAGCACCGTAGAGCCTCAGATTTGCCCCGTAGCACCTGTGTTGTGGTTTCATTTCCCGGGTCTGACCTCACCCCTGCCACAGGGATTTATACTGTAGAGCGGACGTGCTTGCGTGGGGGTTTGTGTTCTTTCTGGAGACTATTTTCATTGGTTAAAGATCTCTATCAAACATTGTCAGCACCAGGTATTTTCATTTTGGCACTTGAAAAAAGCTTGCCAAAGGCCAAACAAATGAGCCCCAGTCAAACTGAACCATGATGGATGGATCTGAAGGTTGTGTCTGAACTGCAAGCTAAGTAGATAATCAGCAGGGCAGTTGCTGCAGAAGAGTTTGGTGGCAGCAGAACAGCATGCACTGTAGAAAAGCATGCCTGGACTGCCTCTACCTAATTGGAGTGCTTCATTTGTATTAAGACTGACCATATGTGCATTTAGGAGGTTAAGTATTAGGAGTTGCAAGTCTGATAACACTCTTGGTCAGATTAGTAAAGTCTTGCACGCTGACTATTCCTGTAATTGTAAGTGAATTGCAGATACTGCTGTCACTAGTTCCTATATTTTACTGCTCTTCGTGCCTTTTATTTAATATCGTTGTGTGCCTCGAGTGGTTCTGTATGAGGATATTTTTTTTTATTTTCATGCTCTGTATTTTTCCTTTGGATCACAGACTAGGCATGCATGTACACCCACAGGAATTACGAACATATAGTCATAGGGGCTAGAAGTATATAAGATCCAAGAAATTATTTTGATTTTAGTTGCAAGATTTATAATGTTCTTTCCCAAGGGGGTTATATTATAGAATCTGTTGTTAATTACCCGGGGAACCTTTCTGATCACACCTAGCTAGGGTTTTCAAAACTAACAAGGGCTTTTTTCCCTTGAAATGCATCCGTTTTTATTTGGAAGATGTTTATTTAATTTATAGCAAAATAAATAAATAAAAATTGTCACTTTGATGTGATGATTCACAACTAGATGAAATAATGCAATCTGAAGATGTATTATTTTTATTTTAATGATATTTAATCTAACGGTTGGATCAACCTATGAGGAAAAGCCAGCCCTCATTCCCTTTGCTCGTTTTGATAATCCAGCTGGAAATAAAGCACTGAGAGTCTTGAGCTGAAGGTGTAACTTAAGCACTGCAAAATGACTGAAAATAACCGGGGGCACATTCGTTACATTAATGATATATTACCAAACACTGCTATGTTTATTATGCTAAACTGGATGACGTATTTACTAGCAATTACATTCCCATTAATCAGGTTTAATGTATCACCTTTGCTGCTACCTCATCACACATTATGGCAGCAACATAATTATTTATTTATTTATTTATTTTATTTCTTTGCCTGAAAACACACATTAGTAACTTTGCTGAAAAGATTTCAAATATCAAGTCCTCAATGAAGTGAATGATCAATATTGAGTTAAATTTTATTATGCGTATGATATAAACCTCTGTCCTGGGAAGGAAATGAAGTAATGTGCTTTCTGCTTGTGCTCGGTGAAGCTGTAGGTTGTGTCATTTGTAATACTCTGTGCAGCAAAAAAACACTTGTAACTTATCTGCCCAGAGAATGGCTCACTTGAAAAGTTTGAGACATCTGTATTCAGCAAATCTACTGCCTGTGTTGCAGAATTGGCAGCATGCAGGCTACAGGGAGTCACGTTCAGATGAGAACTGTGGCAAACCCTAAACCTTGTTTTCTGCCACCTTAAAATAAAATGAAGCTTCAGCCTGTGTCACCAAAATAATCAAAGAATGCAGCTGTGTAAATGTGGCAAATTACACTACTCTTCAACGAGCGTTTAGAGTCGTATAAGGCACACATTCGTCTTGCACAAACAGTAATGCTTTGTTTTTTTGTAACCCTATACTATTAACCCCAATGGAAATGTTGCATTTGGCAAAAAGTAAGAAAGTACTGTATTGCTTACACCAATCACAGAACTCCTTAAGCATTCTAGGGACAGTCAGACACAGCCAGAACCGGTAAGTGCTTCCTCTTAGTTCAACACCATATGCTGGATGTTGTCCCAGATTTCCTGCCTTTAGGGGCATCCACTTTCCACTGCCGAAGAAGTCGTGCCAGTGCAACCTAGCTTAGTATTCTCCTCTCACTCCCACATTTAAGGTCCTTGAAGTGTGTGAGCTCACTGTCAACACACTAAAGCACTGTACTGCATGGTACTATTGCACCAGTTCTTTTAGTAAATATTTTAAGTGCACTCATTTGGTATGCTTCCTAACTGCATTGAAAACTAATACAAAATATCCTTATTATTCTTTGATGTAATACGCATGCTAATAGGCTGTACTTGCTGTTTTGAGACACTGCTGTACCTGATCATTACCTTCAGTGTTACTTTAGGGAGAAGATTGCTGCTAAACATGGCGATGATAATTTTCTGCTCTCTGATGATTTCACTTTGATCTTGAGGATGGGTGCTTTCTATGGATAACTCAGGCACATTTTAATTATGCATTCTTAATTAATGCATAAGAACACACGTGGCCATATACCACCTGTTTTCTGACATTTTGGAGTTATGGGCAAACACGTTTTTGCTGATGCAAATTATGAACAAACATCACCTTTTGTAGCATTGTTACTAAAACTCAAGCTACTTTTTCAATCAATGCTTTAGGCTGGCTACACAAGACTCACTATTTGCCATTGGTACATTATATGGTACCATTGGGAATCTAAGTTTTAACTTTCCTGTATAGTTTTTATTGCCAGTAGCTTACCGTACTTCAATCATGCTTATATTATTAATTAGTCATTTAGCAGACGCTTTTATCCAAAGCGACTTGCAAAGACTAGGGGGTGAACTGTGAAGCTCACTAACATGGTAGAAAAATACTGATAAAGCAAACATGGATGACACCATCGTTTTTGACAGTGATACCAATATGAGGATTCTTTATACTGTCCTGTCATGATTGAATCTAGTTGTGTGTAAGTAGACAAACTGAAAACGTTTCGGGGATTGTCGTCCTGTTTTTGGAAGCTTGATTCAATAACAGAAAGTTTCGTGGGTCACAAAGTGGCAAAGTTCTTCCTGATTGAATCTATCGCTGTGAGCAATGCCAAAGCAGCCGGTGCATCTAGATTCTGGTAGCTTCTTCTGTGTAAAAGTTTGTGTCTGTTTACCTCATTCTACTAAGCAGCATGTGGCCTTAGAATATTTTCAGTTGTTGTGTTTTCTTGTGCTTACTCTGCTGTAAGTGCAGTCCTCTCTTCAATAATTCCTGTTTGACCAAACGGCTTGTATTACATTTATGTCTAGCCTGAGCAAGCCCAGTGACTCCGGATCATTATCATTTAATTCATTGCTGCTGACCTGAAAATTAAGCAGCAAATATCTCAAATTTAGAGGGGAAGGGTGCAGATACATTTATTCTGGTTTTACACATCGTAAAAAGGGAATTCACTTTAGAGGTTGCACACCATTTTTTCCCACTGGCTTTTGCAGGAAAAGACATCAAGGTGGACTGCTCACTTCAAAGGGAAATCTGAAGTTACAAAGAGATTCTAATGATCTGAAGAATACTTTTGACATCAAACATCATAAACTGCAGTACTATACTATAGTTCATCAACATTCAAATTTTAAAAATGTAGTATGCGTATTTTGAAAGATCAGTAAAATGCATATGTGCAAAGTGTAGGGTTATTTTTGTATTCATTCATGTTGGTTGCTGACCATCATAGTTGAGTAGCCAAAAAGAAACTTTTTTGTGAAAAGGAAACATTTATTAAGGAATTCAAAATAAATTACCTCACAATGGCGAGGCCTTTTTGACAGGGAGGCCCATTAACAAAAAATGGAAAGAATGACTATTTGGACAAAAAATATTTTCTCCAACATAGCTTACTATATATGGTATACTTGTCTGCCTTCTGTTATCCAAAGAAAACGTCCACCGTATTGTGTTGATTGAATGATTTATTACAAATATGAATAGCTGGTTGCCCTTTAAGTATCCCCAAACCGGAAGCTTAAAAGTGTATCATCAGAGCCTGTCTTGTTTATTTGAATTAACATCCTGAACTTTTATTAGATTGAATTAACATCCGGAACTATAAACTAATAAGATTTATTGTATTTATTTATTTATTTAAATCCCTTTCTAAATATTGTCTAATAATAATAATAATAATAATAATAATAATAATAATAATAATAATTACATGATACATGATTTATTTTCTTTCAGTATCCAGCTGCCTTGATGAACCTTGGGGCCATCCTCCATCTCAATGGAAAACTGCAAGAGGCAGAAGTGCATTACCTGCAAGCTCTTCAACTCAAAATAGACGACACGATCACTCAGTCCAACCTTCGCAAACTGTGGAACATCATGGAGAAACAAGGGCTAAAGACTTTGGGCACATTGACGGGCATTGAAGTTGAACATTATCCATGAAATCAAGAGAGGAAAAACAATATATACAAAGAAACAGGAAGCCACATGGTGGAAATCGTGTGTTAAACTGGCCCTCTGAGGTGTTAAAATAGTCCTTTCTAATGAGTTCTTTCCATGTGATACAGTATCTGTAGATGGTTCCTCATGTTAAATTAACGGTTAAGGACTTTATTAAGAAGCTTCCCAGGAACTGTAAAACAGGAGCACTTATCTTGAAGCAGGACATTGCTTCATACTTAAAATCTTGTTGTAAAGCTGATATGGGTTTGCAATCATTTAGTTCTCGAGACAAGAGTCGTCCAGGGATGGTGCATGTGTATACAAAAACAGTGAGAGCTTATATTAAACCCTCAGGCATACAATAGTAAACATAGATTTGTGTCTGTAGTTTTCTAAATTAATCCCCAAAGCTGTGGTTTCATGATGTCAGTAGATAGCTTGTCAATTTGATGGTTTTCATTGACATCACAGGGAGTGAAAGATCCAAGCCTTTCCACCAGGGCTGTTCCCAACCCTGGTCCTGGGGACTCCCTGTGTCTTCTGGTTTTCATTCCAACTGAGCTCTCAATTACTTAACTGGACCCTTAATTGAACTAATAATTTGCTTAATTAGACCTTTTTAATTGTTCTCGGCTCCTAAAAAGTTGCAGAGGTCAAGTTACTTTTACAAGTTACTAAAATGTTAGCTTGGCATCTGCAACTGTTTAAGAGCTGAAAACAAGTAAAAAGGTCTAATTGAGCAAATTACTAGTTCAATCAAGGGTTTATTTAAGTAACTGAGAGCTCAGTTGGAATGAAAACCAGAAGACACAGGGAGGGTTGGGAAGCCCTGCTTCACACTAACACCAAAGTTACATAAACAAACACTGTGTACGACATTGCAAGGATTGCTTCTGACAGCTTCTTCATTGTACTCCAAACAGTAAACAGCTATTGTTACTGGGGGGATAACAATAGATTATTGGGGAAATGCATAATTTCTTTTAAAAAAAGTGACTGAGTTCCCAAAATTATTATAGCAAGGAAAGCTAGTTATCCCTTGCAGAAAATGATTTTACAGTTTGCGCCACAGAATTAGCTTTCACAGACGTTGGGTCAGGGGTATTAAATATTTAATATCGAGACAAATAATACCAAATAACTTTGGTATATACAATTACATTGCTAAATTCAAGTAATAGTTTGTGGCACAACTGACTTGAAATGAAATATTTGTATTGCAGCCTTACAAACTAAAAGTGGAAGTTCTGTATGAGTATCAGTATTTAGGTAGCAGCACCTATACCAAATAGGGGTTTTAGTATTGCCTTTATGAAGTCGTGTTTGCAAACCATACTTCAAACATGGACATAACATGGTATTATTAAATTTACTGCCATGTTACATTTACTGTGAACATTTGATACCTACCAGTCCTCCAGTGGTGTGACATGGGCCTAGACAAAATGGAAGATAGTCCTGAATATTCTTAAGATAAAACAATCATGTTGTGAAGAAAGGAGCTCATCTGGCTGCGTTTGGCACACATTTGTATACCAACTATATACTTTCTATGAAGCTGAAGGATTAACCTCTATCCTTATATACTG
Organism: Acipenser oxyrinchus oxyrinchus; assembly: GCA_030684275.1. Classification (NCBI taxonomy): domain Eukaryota; kingdom Metazoa; phylum Chordata; class Actinopteri; order Acipenseriformes; family Acipenseridae; genus Acipenser; species Acipenser oxyrinchus. The sequence continues at coordinate 6,210,241 of CM060256.1, read as the reverse complement.
TCGGATATATTCATGTATACTTTGCTTAAAACTTGACTACAGTAAAGTCTAAACGCATGAGGTGTTCAATTCCGGTCCTGGAGTGCCGGTGTCCCTCCTGGCTTTTGTTCCAGCTGTGCTCTAAATTGCTTAATTAGACCAATAATTGGTAATAATTGATCCAATTAAGTAATTTAGGTCAAAGTTGGTACAAAAGCCAGGAGGGACACCGGCCCTCCAGGACCAGAATTGAACACCCCTGGACTAAAGCCATGACTGATTGCAGTTCTAACCAAATGACTATTACACTCATTCATAATGCACAAATCATATTGTGGGTTTGTTTAAATGTATTTTTCTTTTTCATTGTTGTCAAATCCTTGTATTCCTGTATATAGAAACAAAACACACTTTAATATATAAAACAGTCTGCAGTATATTGCAGCCACAATTAGTCAAATTGATCAAGGGCAGCGAATCTTCAAGGAGGGAATGGAAAAGAAAATGTTCAAATGGTTACCCAGCATTTACCTTATTATGAGATTGCATTGTGTTCTGTGCCAACTGAATGGCTGGCTGTGTGGAATTATAACATTAGATTTGATTGTATTTTTTGTTCTATTTTTATTGTTTTTATTATTATGGTCCCCTCGATTTATGAAAGTAACCAGTTTTGCTAACACCCCTGTTTTCATCACAGCAATAGATCTTCATTTGATATTGTTTGATCTGCAGCTGGCATCAATGACAACCAGAGTCAACTCGCAAAATGAGACTGGTTGAAATATATGAATGGTCCCTTTTGAATTTCCTTCTACTGTGCCCTTTGAAATGCATAACCTTGGCATTACATTAGCAACTATATAGAATATCTTCTACTGTATGTATATGCCATAGTCACTGTTGTGTGGTTCTAGTTTATTTATTTAATATACTCATTAAAGTACAAAGAGCTAAAAAAAAAAAAAAAGTTTACCACAGTAAAAGGGTGTTAAAGCATAGGTGGGCATTGTAAAGAATAGCAGGGTAGGTTAAAGCATATTAATAAACAGGACAAAACAGGGTAAACTGCAGTAAATGCATGGTTCAACCATAGGAAAAGCATGGTAGAACTGTAAAAATACCATGCAAAAATACTGTGGCAAACTTTTATAAGGGAGTATATCTTACAGAATATATATATATTGTCTTGATACTGTATTTATTTTCGAAGCCACAGTATAACAGGACAAAATGTACCTATTGCTTCATGCAGATATTTAAATGCTGCACGTCCACCACATTCCTGCATTCTACTTAGAGGTCACCTGAAGCAAGCAGCACAGACTTATACCAGTAATTGAAATATAAATCTACACAAAGCAGAAACGTGTGAACTCTTGGAAAAGCAGCAGTTGGTTATGGTCCTGAAAGCATGTGATGGCAATTATGTAAGAATTCTTTTCTTAGCTCTATGTACGTACATGTGCCTGCAATGAACCACAATCCTTCCACGGACACAAATTAATAAATAAATCTAAATTATTTAATCTATGCATAGATAGACCTTAATGGTTCTCATGTTTAGGATTTATGTTGTTTTGGTTAGTTCATTGTACTTGACAGGGGACAGCTGCAGATTTGATTGAACATTTTGTTTTGTTTTTTTTTCTTCAAAAAAGAAAGAAGATAGAATTACAATTCCCCATTGTCACATCCAGTGTTACCCTCTCATGATTACAGTAAGCATGCTCATAGCATTATTATTAGAAGGTCATGTATGCCCGATATATGATGTAGTGCAGAATTGTTAGTTTTTCCTGTTCTTTGAACTTTGTGTGGCTTTTAGAGTTAATACATGCTTCCAGAATTCTGCAATTTTCTACTTCAAAAGGAACATCGAATTTTCATGTGTGGTTGTAGCAATGGTTGAGTCAATGTGGACACTGCGTTTTCCGTTGCAATGATAGCTGGGTCTGTCACAAAGTAAAGCATTTAACCTATCCGGTGCTGCGCCCTGCTTCGATATAATGTGCTAATTCCACTTGAGAAGCTATTTAAAAAATGAAAAAAAGGTTAGCCGTTATGTGTCTCTGCTCAGGGATTTCAAATGCTGGGTTATTGCAGACAATGTGTAAAAGAGCACATGGCAATTTTACTAAATTCATAGTTTTATTTTTGGAAAATTGTTGTATTTGTATAAATAAATTAGATTTGTAGGCTTTCCTTTTGTAAGATAAGAGCAAATAATGATTTGCCAGATTAGACTTTCACATATGTTCTTTTTCCACAATAAAGCAATGGTAACTTGCATTCACATTAAGACTGTGATTATTCATTATGGTAATATTTCTAACATTCATTAGCAGCACATGTTTAGTACTGCTGGTTTCTTCTGATGCATGGATTCAAATTAACACTTATATACAAATGTATCCAGTTCCACACTACTGAAAAAGACTTGTAGTTTGAACAAGACTGCAAAACAGTATGGGTATAATAAGATTTCTTGCAGTATAATGCTGTATTGTTCTTATGTGTAGTATTCATTTAGAGCTGTTCCTCTGGTGAGAACATGTTCTGTGTATTTTGGAGGCAAGCCCAAGCTGTTACAGGTCCTAAGTGATCCTAACTTGAAAAATAGGTTTCTCAAGGGTACCAGTTATTTGATTATGCATGTTTTATTTTGGTTCATAGAAGGCAAACCCTATAGAAGTGATCATTCAGGGAATTGTGAAATAGTAGATCAATGTGTGCATTCATATACTGGTGGAGACTGGTAAGGTCAGTTTTCTGGTAAGGTGGAAACATCAGAAGCTCTTGGTTTTCCATATTCAGCAATACAAATATTACAGCAAGGGACTGATGTATTCGTTTAAAATGAAGCTGTAACCTTACCAAAGGCACATTTTCAGAGAGGGATACACTAGCAAGAAAATACTTCACATGTTTTTCTTGCAACTGTTTTGTTTCTTGTTCATTGTATATCATTTACTATTGCTTGAAAGCCCTAAAACGCATCTGATGCTGCCCAAAGAAGTCTTGCAAGATATAAAGAATGGTCAGTACATTCTAGAATGCGACCGTGTATCACCAAAGCCTTGAATGTTTTAAGACATTAAAAAGAAAACCTCACACACACAAATGTAGTTGTTATTGTAAATAATTAAAAACAATGAAGGTTTGTATCCAAGGTATCTCATTTAAAATTTTCCAGATTAAGTTATTAACTCAAGGTTCTGAAAAATATAGCGTTATCTGTATTAATGATGTTAACAATCACGGTGGCATATTCTTAATTTTTTTAAAATGTAGTTTATATAAAAACAGGTGGCTTTCCAGCACAAATAACATTCTAACTCCATTGATTCTGCCAGTGTAGGTCTTTTCAGAACATTCACCTGAACAAAATAGGAAAACCACTGATTGTAGGAATTGCTATTTAATCAGTGGTTCATTTCAAACACCAACATTTCAAACATGTTTATAAAAAGTCATGTTTTCTTTGTGGCTAATATTGCATTTTCGACTTATGTAATGGTTTTTTCCCCAGGTTATATGCCTACATTTTCTGCAAAAGTAGTTTGTGACATTCCCTCTCTAAGAGACATAACTCACTTTCCATGCACAAGGCACGTCATCATGCTCATCATTGTATAGTAAAGTTTTGAAGTCTGCAGGTAGAATGTCAAGATGGTGATTGCCAATATATGGAAAAAATTGCAAACAGAGCTTTTAAAAGATATGTTAATAATGTAAAAACTGGTACTCCACTCTACTTGTGCAAAACATTGACATCTTTACAAGAACAGATGATCAAATCAAAGTATAACTTTAGCTAAAATAGTCAGAAATGGGACAGTGTGTAACTAGTGGAATTTCTGTATCATCTAGAAGCTGTGTGTGTTGACTTAAATAGTGTAAAGAAATCTGCTGTTTGTCTCTGTATGCTGTGTGACATGCACTATGCTCAAGAGTATTTTAAAATCTTATTATGCAATCATTTTATTGTTTGTAACATTGACCTGGGCAGTATGTTGAGCCAAAAAAAATATATATATATATATATATATATATATATATATATATATATATATATATATATATATATATAAATTACTTTTTAAAGTAATTTCTCCAAATTCATCTCAACTCCCCTCTTTCTTTCCCAGAAGATGACCAAATTCTCAGAAGAGCTAAGGACTTGAGCCAAGGTTATATGATTGAACAGCCTTTAAAAAAAACATGCTCCCTACGAGTGTACCGCAAACATCTATTGTGCCAAAGAAGGAGGCTTGGAGGTGTCTAATTTAGTGCTATTCACAGATAGTGGTTGATCTATTATATTGCCCTGCTGGCCAAGGTGGATATGAGCCAGCTTTGAAAGAGGAGTTTGAATATTCTACATCTTAGGACTGTCTGTTGAGTTGGCTCTTATCTCAGTGATGGCAGAGTAAGGAGAGTATGGGTGACAGGGCAAAGAGCTGGTAAATCTACACATTTACCGATTAATCTATAGATTTACTGATTTTACACAGGAACCATAACATACAGCATATATATATATATATATATATATATATATATATATATATATATATATATATATATATATATATATATATATAGTATATATTGTGACAAACCAGGGTTAGTTTGCCACTTGCAGGATCTTTTCACACTGTCTTCTTAACAAAATGAAGTATTTCCACAATAAGTGTAAAACAGGGTGCTGCCTGTATATGCATTTGTTTTTACACAAAGCAAAACAAAAAACATAACCTAGTTCCACTTTGGAACCCTTAACTAAACTTGTCCCAAGTTTCTAACTATAAACTGGACGGCTAAGCAGTATCACAATACCTTTTAAGATTTCAGGTCTGCCGTCTCCTCCGCCTGCACCTCCACCTGCACCTCCTCCAGAAATTGGTACAGTAGATGCCTCATTTTTAAAATGTCTAGCAATGTTGATACAATGTTTTAAATGAAGTGCATGTTCACAAAGCTTAATAAATGTGCAAGTAAATCTGAAGTCAAAGTAATTTATAGTCAAGATTGCTCGCATTTTTAAAAACTGCATTCCAGATGGATGCCAAAGTTATTTTCTTGATGTTTGAATTGAAAGTGAAATACAAATAAGTTTTGATATTGAACAAATAACCCACTTTTGTATAAATACTTCAGCTAAGTAATGCTTCTGAAAAACAAACAATGTTTTTTTTTTATTTTTTATTTTTATTTTTTTATGAATTCAGAAATAAACTCACATAGACTGTTTGTTTGAGGTTATTTACAAGGTACAAGTTCCCCCTGGTCACAATAGGGTGAAAACGAAATATTGCACCGATTATGTAACTCGACTCGGTCAATTACAGAAGTGAGTTTATTTCAATTTCAACATGCTTTTAGTGTGGTTAATTAATCACAACACTTTTCTGACGTGATAAATGTTTCTAAGGGTGAGTTGTTCTTTCCACGGAAATTCATATACAATCTCTAGACTCTCCTTTATTTAAAAAGTGAGACTGCTGAGTTTTGTGTGGTCCTTGAATCCTGTCTACTCTCCATTACACATGGAAACATAAATATCACTCAATTCAATAATGTTCCGTCTATGGCAATGATTTCCTGACGTGATTTTTAACAATAATAATGTGATCCGTCTGCCTGTTTGGGTGGTGGTTTTAATGCCGCATTCAGCGACCCACAGGAAAATATTCAAACACATACTGTATGACATGTTATAGGAATATTCGTTTTTATAATACAAACATACAAATATATTCACACATTCATGTATGTTATAAATTGTAGACATGTTGATGTATTAACAGAATACAATATTATATTATTAACAAGTGACCCCAAGAACAAACCCTTAGCCGTGACACCACACATTATCCAGTGGTAAGCCATCTCGTGCAATCAGATCCTGCTTCACAGTATTGCATATTATTGCAGATGTAGAGCTGCCAACAATTGTCTTCTACAGAATTTCTGGAAGGAAGGGACTAGGCAGACTTTCAGATTATTTATTTGGAACATTTGCAGATCATAAATTATTTTTGTTTTATAAGTCCTTGTATGCCTTTATACCTTTCAACAAGTTAAGTGTTTATGTATACAGTAAATTTGCCTTCTTGACAAACTCATAATAGAAGTAACACAAACAGCAGGCATGAACACTAAAGAACGATTTTTTATATTTCTGTAAACACTTGAATCATCGGCTATACAGCACTCCTTCAGTAGATAAAACAAACTTAAAACGACAGTACATATTGGTTCCCCTATGGAATTAGTAGTCTTAGTTCCAATCTCTTTGGAGGTCATTTCTGGCTGTTAACAACGCTAAAAGCATTTATCCTTTATTAGATGGGCCCTTACTCATATGAATACTTGTTGTTATTTTTTTTTATTAGTTTGCCTTTGAGAAGAGCATACAAGTATTGATTTAGGATTGAATGCTACAGGTTGCTAGACCTGTGACATTAGTCAAGGGGCAGGGAGTTTGGTAAGGATTTATACTGGAGCCAAAGACAGTTTTATGAAAAAAGGAAGCATTACAATATCAATTTACTTAACTAGACCATAAAGTAAATTATGCATAAGAAAGTTTAATTTAAACTCAAATGTAGACATCATCTAATATCCTAAACTGCTACCTTGTTTTCAGTGAAATACAGTTAGGCGTTAAGACAACTCTATAAAAACACTAATCAAAGCTGGGGAACCCATTAGCTGGAAGTACAGAAATCAAAACAGTGTTAACCCTTTAAGGACAGGGATCGTGTAAACACGATAAAAAAAAAAACTCGCTTTTTTTCATGACTTACAGGGCCACCATACTTTACAGTACAGGCTTGAAACACACATCATTGGATGGGGGAGGATTCAGTTTCACTTCCTGATAGTTTTTTTTTTCATGCGACATAACTGAGAGGGGCATTTAGTGTCTAAAGGGTTGGGACAGACTTGTTTAGCAGTAAGAAAGACATGGAAAAACACAGATAATATTGGAATGAATAACTATTTTATTTATAAATATTTAATTTGGGAAAATAATTGAGAGTAGTGTCCATTATTGCTTACAAATAAATGTGTATTATGTCATTGCAATCACTCAGATGAAACAATGTCTTGTAATTTGCCCAAACATCAATATTTTTCAACAAAACTTTCAGGAAGTATTGTAAGTATCAGGTCATAGAAAAACATGTTTTTATACATTTATCTCTAAGCAGAATACATAATAAAAAATACTTAACATTTAAAAAACAAAATAAAAACGAAAATGTCCAAAAGTTTGTATGGTTTCTGAAGTACTTTAAAATGTTCCCTAGAGGGTTCTGAAAAAAATTGATTTTTTTGTGAATTTTTATAGAAAGAGAGTCAAATACAGCCAAAAAACACCTGGTCCTGAGGGAGCATCCCACTGAAAAATGCTTGGTCCTGAAAGTAAATGAAGAGGAGAAAATGATCATTAATACTAAATGTGTTATTGATAATGCCTGGCTCAATTATTGACTCTTTGAAAGTATGTTATTATCCAAGGTGAATGTTTCCATTTACTACTGTAGTTTCTCTTTTCACTTTTATATTTATGTAGTTCGTTAATTGTTATGTGACATTTGGGATTTAATGAGGGATATGAAAAACATTTAAAATGCTGTGTCTAAAGAAAAAAAATATGATAATAATAAAAAAAATAATATTTAGGTGAGCCTCTGGGAGATGCAGACTATATAATACACCATGAGAAAAAATGCTTTTATTTAGAGTAAAATATTTTAGAAAGCAAAGACTTATTTAATCCTTTCTTACAACTAAGTAGGCTCTCTCTTAAAAATGTCTGCAATCTATACACGCACAAGAACTGTTTGAAGACATCTTTTCAGTTCTTGGATGTCATTATCAAGCATCCACTGCTATTTCAACTTCCAAATATCCTCTAACCAATATCAGATGAGGACTTCAGCCGTTTATATGTTGTAAAGAGTTCTTTTTGAATGATTTTAGTGGTGGTGGTATTGAGATCTGACTCTATTTAGAACAATTGAATATACCCATTGTCTTCATACAATACATAACTATGCATTTTCTGATTATCCAGGTCAAGTTTGGTCATGGATATTGTTGCATTGTTTTAGCCTCTGGCCATAACAATGATTAGGCCCATGCCGAGCAAGGAGTACAAACGAATACTCGTAACGAGTATGGACATTTTCCAGAGTACTAGTAATACAAATAATTTTGTTATTTCTCATTATTCAGAAAAAAATGCATTGAATCAGCTCATGGCTCTTATCAGGCAGTGAAGACTGTCAATCTAGAGATAGAGAACTGTCAAGTCTAGAGATAGAGAACCAATCTGGGGGGAACGAGGAGGGACCATCAGCACAGCAGTCTTTAAGCTACACGCCAGTCCTCCATTACAGAGAGCTTCCTGATAAAAATCTTTTTTATATATTCATTTTACTTCATGTTCACAGGTTTATTTTTTCTTGACTTAAAAAGCATGTTGTGGTCATTTTCCTTTAAATTATTGTAACATGCCTGCAGTGGGTTTCCAGCTGGATGATATTGGGGCAGTGCCATCTGCACCTTGGTAAAGTAATGGACCGCTCTGTGGTTGATACCAGCTTTATCTGGGTCCCAGAAGGTAGCATTGCAAATCCATGCACAGATTGTTGGCATATTTGTGTTCTCCTTGGCAGTGTGTGTTTTTATATAGGAAGACATTACATTTTGTGCTAGTAAACCCAATCAGCAACAGGTCATGAATGAGGCCTGGCGGTCATGGCCAAGGCATGAAAATAATTAAATAAGGCATTTCTGTATTCTGCTCAATATGCTGCATAAGAGTCTACTGTTATTTCAAAATGTAGCTTTGTCAAGGCCGTATTTATTATTTATCGGTTTTACCTCCCTAACCCACAGGAGCGTCTGTGCCAATGCAACGCTCCCTTCAGAGTCCGCAGCGAAAACCGGCCTACTTCACAAAGCCAGGACGCGAACCTGCACTTCCAGGTAGGCCACTCAGGGACCCTGAGGCTGTAGAAATTCTTTAATCGTCACTCAATTATTATTCTTTTTTCATTTAGGTAATGAAAAAAAAAAAACATGCATCAACATATGCTTTGCCATCTGCTGTTTTTATCATATCAGTGAAGAAAATGCATCTATGCACAAATACACCTACTGTGCTCACTTACCATATCAAATCTGTTGCTGGAATAGCATGGAATAAAATTAATAAAGGGAGGTAGAAAATGCATGAAAATTAACTGTAATTGTATCTGAATATCATTTAGACAAATAAGCGATAAGTTTTCAACGATCTTACATCAAACAATAGCATGTCTTCCTGTCTCTGTTTAAAAAATAAGCTTGAGAAAAATTCACAGGAACTCATTCCTGGCAGGGTTTAATTGAAGCTATCCTCCCAATGCAGGATGTCTAAGACTCTAGACAATGTGGGGAAGCTATAAAAAAAGGCCAACAAGATGCTCGGATATATTGTGAGAAGTGTTGAATTTAAATCAAGGGAAATAATTAAAACTTGACAATGCATTAGTAAGACCTCACCTAGAATATTGTGTTCAGTTCTGGTCACCTTGTTACAAAAAGGATATTGCTGCTCTATAAAGAGTGCATAGAAGAGCAACCAGAATTATCCCGGGTTTAAAAGGCATGTCGTATGCAGACAGGCTAAAAGAATTGAATCTATTCAGTCTTGAACAAAGACGACTATGCGGTGATCTGATTCAAGCATTCAAAATCCTAAAAGGTAAAGACAATGTCGACCCAGGGGACTTTTTTGACCTGAAAAAAGAAACAAGGAACAGGGGTCACAAATGGAGATTAGATAAAGGGGCATTCAGAACAGAAAATAGGAGGCACTTTTTTACACAAAGAATTGTGAGGGTCTGGAACCAACTCCCCAGTAATGTTGTTGAAGCTGAAACCCTGGGATCCTTCAAGAAGCTGCTTGATGAGATTCTGGGATCAATAAGCTACTAACAACCAAAAAATAGTCATACTTACCCCTGGCATCAGATAGGGGCGGTCATAAGGAAACAAGCTGGTTGTTACTGTATCAACGCACAGAGACTATCACGGACATTTGTAGAGCTTTTTCGAGATGTTATAGTAATAAAATAATGACTTGGATTGCATTAATGAGGAGTTTGGTGATAAAACGAGTCATCAGGAGATGATTGATCGGTATGTACGATTATTATTATTATTATTATTATTATTATTATTATTATTATTATTTATTTCTTAGCATATGTGAAAGCGATAGCAAACGAAAGGGTGGGGCGGGACTGGAGATGCCTAGTGAGTGCTTTGTTGATATGCAGGGCCTTTTAAACCCGTTTGACTGTGGAAAAAATACTTTTAACAGCGCGTCTAAAATTAACTGCGCGTGTGAAAATAAATTGGACCTGACGCGCCTGACGCACAATTAATAAATTGACTGCAAAGGGTTAAACAAATAAAATAGCCACCTTTGGCAGTTTTGGGTATTGCAACACAACCAATGACTAGCTTGAGGAAACATTGTGATGTAGAAGCACTAATTTCATTGGTCACACAAATCCAATATATCAAATGTGTTTTATTTGGATTACCCTTCATCTGTTTGTTGAGTAGTGGAGTTAACTCAGAGGCCGTGTGCCCACCTACATTTTCCTGTTTGGATGATGCTCTGTTCCCTTTAGTTAACACACTCCCCTTTTAATACCACATTTCTAGACCATAAGTAGAATGGTACTAATGGACTTTTGGAACGGACAAAGCATTATGAGTATTGAACTCTGAAATAAAGATCCAGGCACTATCCTGTTTAAACAATAATACTTGTGTGATGTCCAATGTGTTGTCCCCATGGAATATTGTGACCAAACCGTTTGTCAAAATATATATCGCGATTAATCTTTTATCTTAATTTTTTTATCTTCATTAATCTCAGTTTTAATTGTAGATTAAATTGATACAATTACTACATCAATCTAATTTAAATTTGTTTTATTACTGATGCTATTATTATTATTATTATTATTATTATTATTATTATTATTATTATTATTATCATGTGTGATACTGTAAGCATGATTTTCTAAAGGGGCAAAATAAGAATGAGGTTGCTTTATTTTTAAAGCCTGATTAATGTAATCATATCACTTGATTTACACATCTAAACCTTTTGAAAGCCATTAGTGACCCAGATCAGCTTGCCACCTAGTTCTTATTTCGCCCCTTTTGAAAATCATGCTGTAAGTGTGATACTGGAACTCACTTTAACAGCAGACAAGTAAGCGTCTTTCTGTCCAATGAGCCGTCAGAAAAAAAAAAAACAACTCCCCTTCATTTTAGTGCTTTGCTCCATTACGCGGTTTAGTGACTAACTTTCCATTTAAGCAATCACTGCCCTCAGACACTTAATGCAGCGTAAAGGAATATCCACCAGAAAGTGTCCTGAAGGCATCAGATGATTCTGGGCATTTGCCAAGCACTCCCACCTTTCACTTCCAGAGCTCGGCAACTCTATGAAATCAACCCACCCTGACCCTAACCCAACCCCAACCCTAACCTTAAGCAACCCTCGCCAAAAACCAATACCTAACCCTAAACCTAACCATTAAGAATCATCTGATGCCCTCACGACACTTTCTAGTGGATATTCCTTTGTGCTGCACACTCAATCCAATGTTGCCATGGCCGGAATTGAAGTACGGTGTGCCGAAAGGATCAAAACACAGCAGTGCAATTAACACGCGTTAAAATAATTAATCTCCAAAAAATTAACGCGTTAATCGCAGAAGTTAACTGTGATTAATTGACAGCCCTAATATATATATATATATATATATATATGAACCACAAGTACATACTTATTCAACTCCTGCCCCATAGAAACAGCTGTACTGTATAAAACAGGTCTCCTTTCTAAATAACAGGTGTTTACAGTTGTACTAGCAACAAATGGCTGTCAGGGGCTTTTGGGACTGTTTTGTATAGCTGCCAGATATTTTAATTGCAGGCTTAATATAGAACTACTTTTGATTTGTACTAAGCACATACAGTGGCAAACACTGAGGGTACAAAGGGACTCACTGAGAGCTTGGTAAATGGAAATGAGCTCAGAATACTAATACAAAAGTTGTTGATGTGGATTTCCATGGTTTCCAAACTCATTTAATTAAACTGACATTCCCCAAAGAGTCAAAGACGTAAAATTATTCTTATAGTTGCAATCAGAGCAGAAATACAAAGTGTGGAATTAATAATATTATAGAAGTCTATATCCACTTTGATGGATGTAATACTGGTGGATGTTATTGGTCAAGGGCTTTGGGCTTATATATCCCTCTGACCACGAACAAATCCCCTACAGATCAAACAATGTGTCATAAATGTCGGAGGGTTACATTTAATTTGGTTTTCTGTGGGGTTTATGAGGACCTTTATGGGTCTGAGTCTCCGTTGAACTCGTGCCAACGACTCCCTTGAATTTCAGTCAAAACTTGTCTATCAAAAATTCCAGTAACTTATTTATTTAATACCGCAAGGGACCCTGCATATCTTCCACCTACTGATGTCAATTCATCTTAAAAGACTTATCCGACTGACCCATGTATTCTTGCTGTGTGTAGGAAATGTAACCGTTACTTTTACTGCTACTCAGGGTCTAGCGGAGGATAATAATAGTGCCGCAGTGAAACTGAAAGAAAGATAAAGCATTTGGCCTCTGCAGTAACTCATGCTTTTAGTCTATTATGCCATTAGGCATTACGTTTATCTGCTTTCTGGAGTACTGGGTTGAATCCCTTTTAATTCTAGTTGATGTTTGCAATACAAATGTTCTCTTTTTTTAGTTTTGTTTCTTTTTGATGTCTGCTGAGGAAGAAACTTGGATTACTGGTTCTGTCATATGTGATTTTTTAAATGTAGATTTTAGCACTTAATATCAAACAAGGTGGGACAACCTTTTATATTTTTAGTGCATGTTATGATTGTGTGTAACCCCAGACAAGTCACTTATGAGTTTTGTACGTGGAACAAGATTTTTATTTATGTATTTATTTATTTTTGCAATAGGGTAATCATTTCTGGAAATGTATTAACACTGTGAGATTGAAAACTTTCACAATGTTTTTGGTCTCCTGTCTTTATTGAGAAATTTCCCCTTGTGGCTTTGGAGTAAACTTGCTCATTTGAAAGTTGAACTATATCCCCCAAAACAACAATGGAAAGGGAAAAAATCATGCAAAGCAGAAAAGGCAAAATGCATATCATATTGCCACCAAGAGGATCAATGGTATTTGTAGTTGCTAGTTTGTTCTCCATGTAAACATCCTGTAAATAGAAATCCTTTAATGTTTTTTTTAACGTTGGTTTATTTGAGCATTTTGTGCATGCTGAAAACAGTTGGATGGCCATATGTTATATTCATAAAGGTTGTCTTTGAAACCACAGTTTCCCCCACATTTGTGGATAAAATGGAGCACATGCAGGTCCCACTCAGAGCCCCTTGGATAACAATGTTCATATTATGATATTACGTAATGTTATGTAATATTTTGTTGCTGCACAAATGAGGATTATCCCTTCTGGAAACTAACATGCCACTGATAAGATGGTTCAAAGCAAGCATGGAATTCACATGCAGAGCTTGAATGCTGAAAAATAGATTGTGTGATTCATTCTTTTAGACATTTCCAATAGGTATTTTGGAATCCCCTGCAGGTGTATGCATTGTGAATGACACATCTAAGCTTTTCTGTTGTATTCAATTAAACATTTTTGCCCAGATACTTTTGTGGCTCACTGTAGACTCAATAAAGGAAGTGTATTAAAAAGCATGTTTGCAAGATCAAGTTGGACAAAGACATTCTTGGTATCAAAATAAAGGTTAGCGATTAAAGTTGAATCAGGTAAGGATATCCAGCGATCAAAGAGGTATGAGAGAAGTTCATTTTAAACACGTTGGGGTGCATTTTCATCCCACTGATGAAGGGTTCATTAAAAAGGACTCTGCAAAGTAAGCTTTCATTATTAGAGTGTTTTAAATCCATTCTGTTATGCATTTCCATCTGTTTGGAAAGTACTGAAAGGCAAAACTTGACAAAAGTTTCGACCAGTGCCTTCATTTCTAGTGTATTTCAACTTGAATTACCAGTATATTGCTACTTTATGAAGGTGTGTTTTTGATGTGTGACTGTGATTAATGTACCCAGATCAGTTTCTAATTAAGAACTGGCTAATTGTAATGAATGACAAGCACATTATAGAGTTTCAATGAACGGAATCATTAAATAATCAGTAATTGCAGGAAGCACCCCCAGGCATCACTGCCACATAGTGCAAGTTCACAGAAAACCTGGGATTCATCCAGGCTGCTCCACAAACATAACCTAACAAAAACTGTGTCTGACTTTTGATGTTTTAAACCTACATACATAGCTTTCGAGAGTTGTATGAATTGGGCAATTACTTGATAATAGCATGTGAGCTCTGCTAATAAACACTCAAGCGAGTAACAAAGAACTCTTGTGATCTCCATTGTGTTTGAAATTTGCCTTGCGGTAAAACAAATATTTATGTTCAGAACGCAAAGTTTATTGTTGGAATTTACACAAATTTGCAGAACAAAAGAACCGTATAGACTGCTGTGTGTTTCATTTTTTTTTGTTTTGTTTGTTTTTTTGGTTTACTAACTGATTAGCATCCTTTGGATAATATGCATGTTTTTTTCCCTGCTGTATCACTTTTCTTTCCTGCTGTATCACTTTTGTCTGTATCACTGTCATCACACGGATTCCTTTAGGGAATACTAAGTACAGAATGCGAATGCAGACCTTCAAGTATAAACTTCATGGAACCTTGCAAGTCAGACGAGTCAAATTGAAAATGTGTGCAAGTTCACTAAGGGGTGAATGGGAGCACTTTTTCCAGCCATGGTGACAAAATGAATTGATTTCTGGTGGGCCACATTACAGAAACAACACTGATACTGAAAAAAAGTAAGGGACAATTTCCCATTATTAACATCACTAAATAAATAGTTAGAGGTGATGATGTCACTTCATTGTTATGATGTAATTTCATTTAACCCCTATGAACATTGTCTGATATAACTGTATCAATGGAGATAATAATGGGGGTGGTGGGCAGGGTCTGTTATTACCTTGAGTATGTCTTTAAGTTATTAAATGCAGACTGCTTTTCTCAAACAAATATTTTAAGGAATGTAGAAACCCCATGTCTGAGCTTTGATCTATACAGAATCGCCTGAGAGCTGAAGCAAAGATGCGGCTTTTGACTGTTAAAGTGCGTGATCTGGGAAGCCATACGCTCTGGGCCTAATACCCAGTGTTATTGCTTGACAGAAGGGGTATTAGGACAGGGATTACATGTAAATTCTTGGCTCAACATTTGAACATCGACCATTTTTCCAAAACAGAAACACTTGCCATTTGTACACTGTATTTGAGTTTTACTTTTAGGATACTTTGTTTTTGTCCGATAATTCAGGAAGCAGATTGTTGTCACTCTTGCTGTTTATAGAGCTAGTATGTTAGAGGATGATTCATTTTTCAAGTTGCACTCAACCAGCCCTAAAATCAAAGCAATTATGTAACAAGTATTCATCATACTGTACCTTTGAAACATTGTTATTATTATTTTTTTTAAATAAAAGTTAATTCTCAAAATAATATTGTAATTTATTCTTGAAACACCCCAACCCACCCTCACACATACACTTTTAGAAAGGCTATATTAAGGTCAGACTATACAGTACTGGTTGGAAAATATGTTGGGGGGGGACAAGACGATTCCCAGTTATCCAGCTCTTTTTAATATAATTTTTGACTAAATTCCAAACTTTGACTGTCATTTAATACAACATCGGAATATAACATGGAATAAGACATCTGGAGACTGCTAGGGCTGTATTAAATTGCCAAAAAGTTAATTACTTTTTAAATAAAGCATGAAATTGAAATACAATACTATACTTCATAACATTCAAGAAATTATTTCGGATTCCGAACAAGAAAGATTTGAAGGTTAAAAACAAATAACATAGAAAAGAAAAATCCTGATTATATTATTTTAGAAAACAATATTACATACATTTGACAAGGTTTGAGAAGCTTGAACTATAATCTATCCAAAACATGTGTGTGGTTATTTGATTTTTTTTTTTTTAATTGACAATTAAAGTTAAAATAAAATGAAGGCTCCCGAGTGGCGCATCCAGTAAAAGCACTCACTAGAGTGCAGGATGCGCTCTATAGCCTGGATGTCGCCGGTTCGAGTCCAGGCTATTCCACAGCCGACCGTGGACGGGAGCTCCCAGGGGGCGGCGCTCAATTGGCCGAGCGTCGTCCGGTGGGAGGGAGGGTTAGGTCAGCCAGGGTGTCCTCGGCTCACCGCGCACCAGCGACCCCTGTAGTCTGGCCGGGTGCCTGCGGGCTTGCCTGTAAGCTGCCCAGAGCTGCGTTGTCCTCCGATGCTGTAGCTCTGAGGTGGCTGCACGGTGAGTCTGCAGAGTGTAAAGAAGCGGGCGGCTGACGTCACACGCTTCGGATGACAGCGTGTGTTCATCTTCGCCCCTCCCGAGTCAGCGCAGGGGTGGTAGCGGTGAGCTGAGCCTAAAAAATAATTGGGCATTTCAAATTGGGGAGAGAGTTTTTTTTAAATTATTAATTGGCAACGACTAAATTTAATAAATAAATAAATAAATAAATAAATAAATAAATAAATAAATAAAATGAATAGAATACATACAATTTTAATTACATTATTATAGGTACATGGAATTGAAGTAGTAACTTTAAACTAGGATTGGACTATCAGAACGGTGTCTGTTTTGAAGCTTAAGCAAAATAACTGTGCATGTGAAAGAACTCAGGCTTACAATAAATTAAATGTGCTCAAAGGAGTGTAATTAATGTGTGTTTCCTTCCATTCTATCAGGAATTTGTATTTCAATAGTGAAAGCAAGGTGTTTTTTGCCACGTGACTCACACAAACACACATACTGTATTTCGAGAGGATCACCTTAATACTGTGTTGCATTTCAGGTTCAAAGAACAAATACTCCTTATGCTACCTTGGCGCCGGCAACCTATACCATCTGTGTCAATTCATACAAATTAATAAAACAACTTGAGTATGTGCCCACAACTGAATCACCCTTCCTTTTACAGAAGAAGCTTAAAAAAGATTTTTTTTTTCCAGAACAAGACCAAAAAAATGAATGGAAAAAAGGCATGATCCCAAGTAAAGGAAACGGTGGAATTAAAAAAAAAAAAAATGAATGGAAGAATCATAAAAATGTTCATGCTTTGTACATGTTTACCAAACAATCTCTCAAGACCAGATTGGTCCCAACCTCAGAAGACTATGGAAAGAGCGGTCTGTTTCAGTGATCTGAATATCATCGCCCTTTGGATTATTCCTGCTAGTTTAATGTAATAAATTACAGGGTTGATTTATTGACCTTCTTATTTTCACTAAAAACAATACAAACACACTGGAAGTGGGGGGACAGGTTTACGGTTTTCATGTTGAAATTACAGAACCAGCAAGAAACAGCTGCAGCTAATGTGTGTGTGGGAGCTCTGAAATTAACCTCAACGTCAACTTTAACATTTTCTTTTTAGAAACAAAACAGGTGTTAAATGATTTCTGAATATGGCTCAGAATACTCCCTAATGCCATTGTGTCTCTTTCGTCAACCCCAAAGTTTAATGTTTTCACCTTTAAACTTGAAAGAATATTCTTGCACTGATGGCTAACTCCAGATGTTGCTATTTTTCTTACTTGTATGTTAAAGGACAGAACTACAGACACATTATCAGTGAAGTTTATTTTTCTTCAGCTTGCCATCATCAGGCCTTGAATGACCTCACACTCAGGCCTCAAATGTTGGTGTCTCATGTGGGTTAGAATGTGTACATGCTAGTACACACTGTAATACAATTGACTCCATTTGATTTCAGTTGAGTGATTTGTTCTTTGAATTATCTGCTATATTTTCTTAGAAGTCATTTGTAAGTGGATCTTCTCATGTACTGTCAAATTGTGGATGATTGCTTTGTTGCATTTGGGCATCTACTCCTTTTCAATGAGGGCTTGCACTATTGAGTTAACCTGTGAAAGTCTTGTAAATAAAGATACAATTACATTTGAAAATACAGAATATATTGGGAGTGTGCCTATAGAACCTGTTATAAATATTTACAGTAAGATAAATCTGACTTGCTTTCATTCAAATCCAACGCCAGAATGACTTGGCAAACCACATTGGGCTAAACTATACCACATTGATAAGCAGCCAGATGCTTAATCTAAGGAAGGTTCTTCTCAGAATGCAGTTGTTTAATTTAGGTTTGCTATGATAAAACTGAATTTCATTCAAAGCTCTCAGGCATTCTTGTTGTTTACTTCTAGTTTTCTAAGAATCTAGCACAGTATATTTTCTTTAAAGTTGTCTAATACATTCTTGCTTGTATAATAATAACACAATAAATAAAGACACAGACAAAATTATGCATATATTCCAGGTTGCTAGCTTATATTATTATACTTCAAAGGATACAAATTATTTTTATGGGATCCAAGCCAGAACAAACTATTTGTTTTAAAATGCTGTATTCTGATAAGAGTAATTGAGCCGTAATACCAGCTGTATGTAATCTACAGTCTGCTCTGTCAGAACTCAGTATTCATAACTGGATGGGAGAATGGGAATATGATATTGAGTCTTTGATTCCACCGCAAGTCCGTGTAACCTGAAAGTTGTTCCCATTCAGTTCCATTGAGTGTCTGTGGGAAATTAGTTTTGGGGTTTCCGTCCTGTGCCTAGTCCTATGAGACTATATAACATATCAACCTTTACAACCTATGATAACATGGGCTTTAGTGCAGTAGTCTTTCTAAGAGGGAAGATAGTGCTAAGCTGTCAATGATAACTGCCCTTAAGTCGATAAAGTGTGCTTTCCATGTCTCACAGCTTGTCCAATTGGCTGTTTTACAGTAGAGTATCACTTTTGCCCAATGGTTAGTTCAAATATCTGGAACACATAGTCAAAAATTCCATCTCTGATTATTCGGGTTCTATGGTCACTTAAGGAATGCACAGATTCCCTGGAATTTGACAGTACCTGTTGAATTTCCACAGTGTACAATGCACGGTTGGCATAACCTTCCATTTCTAATTTACACCTGGGTTGAAATGGGACTCATGTGTCAGACATGTTTTCTCAGCACAGGTTCAATCCAGGGGAGGACAGCAATGTTACCACCTACATAAAGTGGATGTTCATCCTCCTCAGATCACCAGCCATTATCAAACACTTGATGATTTCAATGTGTTTACTTCTGGTGAAACCATGGTGCAGATCTCGTTCCAATATCAAACTGTGCCTGCTGTCAGTTCCATCTGCAGTCTATAATCCAATTTACAACTAGACGTTTCTTAAAGTTTGCCTAAATGTATTACATCTTCATCTACATCAGGGGTTGGCAACCCTGGCCATCCTGGTTTTTGTTCCAGCTGTACCCTAAATTAATTAATTGGACCAATTACGTTTTTTAATAAACCCTTAATTGGTCCAATTAAGTAATTTAGGGTACAGTTGGAACAAAAACCAGGAGGGACACCAGCCCTCCAGGACCAGGGTTGCCCACCCCTGATCTACATCCTATTTCTCTGATAGAAAAATACATGACAAACCATTTATAATAGCAAATAAAATGTATTGCATTTAGAATGCCTTTGAATCACTATTCATTTCTTACAATTACTTGCAGAATGGACAAATCATTTTACTACTTTTATATGATTCTATAACTATCTGAAGTATTACCAAGTATCTTTTTTTCTTTTTGTAGCCCAAAAAGTTAAATAACTGCAAGCTGTGGTTGCAGTGAATTGTAAGAAACCAGTGTGGTTTCAGGTTTAGAAAAGGATGGAAAAAGTATTTAAGTATTAAAAGACTGGGGCTTTTCACTCAAGGGCATTAGGAAGTGTAGGTCTTGTTTGTATTAAATAGCCTATGTAACTAAAAACAGCTATTTATAATGTGAAGATTTAGCTAACAAGTGGTGTTAATAGATACTAGAGAATGGAAATCTAAGATCCTTGCTGAAACAACACAATATGCTGTTAAGAACAGAGGCGGTCTAAATTAGTAATTAGGTCTCGGGACTGTGTGCAGGAAATCCTGGGGTGAAATCCCAGCTCTGTCACTGATTGGCAGACGGAGCAATAGCAAGTTTCCTGGCTAAGTCAGTCCAAGGCACAGGGGTATCCATCTGTGTTCATTTCATAAAATCAGGTGACAGCTAGCCTGCCCATCTGTTCATCTGTAAGTACAGTGGATGTACTTGATCTGCTTTTCATAGACATACTCTGCCTGTCCACTTTATTAGGGGTTGTACCTTATATCGGGTTGGCCCACAGTTTGTCCTGTTCACAATCTTGACACGAGGTGGTATAAACCCCACAAGGTGCTGTATGATGTCTCAAGGCATGTTCATTTTTTTTATATTTCCCGCAAATTGGTGGCAGCAGCTAGACAGAGGATCGTGATGACGAATGCTTCAATAAAGTTAATCCAAACATGTTCAATTGGATTGAGATCCATAAATTGTGCTGGTCATGAAAGATGTCTTTTTTATGCTCCTCAAACCATTGCTGTGCAATTCAGACAAAGTATCCTTTAGCTAAATATTTAACTGCCCAGCTAAATCTGGAGTTTGTATGCAAATGAGCTCTGCCCGCTTTGTGCTTTCACGCAATTTGATTGGCTCTTGTAATGCTGAAATTTACATATTTCCCGATTAGCATCAAGAGCCAATCAAATCGCATGAAAGCACAAAGCAGGCAGAGCTCATTTGCATACAAACTCCAGATTTAGCTGGGCAGTTAAATATTTAGCTAAATGTTAAATCTTGTTAAGAGATTTAAGATTTAGTTAAATATTTAGCTAAATGTTAAATCTTGTAACTAGATTTATAAATTATATCTGAATGTACAGTACATATTTAAAAAAATATGTATATATGTTCACAACATTTATAAATCTGGGGAAAAAATACAAGATTTAAGTTAAATCTGGGAAAAAAATACAAGATTTAAGTTTAATCTGGGAAAAAATACAAGATTTAAGTTTAATCTGGAAAAAAATATAACGCTTTTTTTTACACATGGCTCCCCATACTAATATCCTGTGACAAAGTAGTTTGTAGTGCACAGGTGTAGGGGTGATGCAGTGATTAGAAACAAGAGTCCAACAACAGTTCAAGTGGTGAAAACGAAGCTTTATTAATTGCTGTTAAATAATAATACTGATTATACACAACTATGAGTAAAGTCAGTAAAACCACGGGGTTCAGTCCCGAAATAATAATAGCAATAGACACACACTTTTAAACACACACACGATCACAAGTCCAATAGTGAGTGCTCCTTGGTGCAAGTGGTGTTGTAAATATGTGAATAGTGAATACGGTGGTGCAGTGCAGTCCGGTTTTGATGGTGGCTTAACAGCGACAGTTCCCAGATATTTAGCCATCGACAAATAACAAAACAATAACAGTTAATAGACAGACAGTACAACACTAAACACTCACGGTTTCTCTTTACTCCTCTTGGTCAGTCCGTAACCATAACAGAGGAACAGACTGTTTGGCCACATTCCCTGAAATACCCTTATTAATGCCTGCTTCGGTGGCGAGTAAAAATCATGTATCCTCCAACCCATGACTGACACATCACCTACCGCATTAAGGCGATTATGTCGGCATTGTGGCTCCGCTCCCTTTCTGGATGGCTGACTTCCAATTGACCCTGGAATGAACTGTCAAACCATCCAGTCCGGGGCACACTGTTCCTGTTATACAGTGCCCTCACAGGTCGGGAGGGAGATTGTTGACTACGATTCATTCGCTCTCTGTCACATATCCACATTCTCATTGGGGGAGGGGGGAGTTGTACAGCACAGGATGAAGGCTACTGCCTTTAAACAGACTAGGACTGCAGATATTTTAAACATAGTGAACACCCTGGAGTGTGTTATTGTGCTTGTAAAATGGCATTTCCAATCCTATCTCACCCCTTACAAAGTGAAATGGTTGTCACGTGAACAATCAACTAGCTCCAAGCTGTGCTGATACTGGTGAAATATCCGATCAGGTAGCCAATGAGATTGCTCCCTCTATATTTCACATATATTTTTTATTGTTTTATCCCTTCTTTTTCTTACTGTTAAACATTCAGAATATTTCTACAATATTTGACCTGCCAGTTTGCACTGATTGCTTTATACCCCAGGTAAATGATGGTGTGATTAACTGAGTAATCCTGTATCTTACTAAAAAAATAAAATAAAATAAACAGGTCTGCTCATAGACTTCTAGAAATTCTGTTTTTCACATATATTTTTGACAGCTTGTCAGTCATTCCTTTTGGATGTTATATTGCTTGTACTTAATTAAAAAGTAGTACAGTGTTCTTTCTCGAGTAGAAGAGTGATATCCAGATACATTGCGTTGTGCTGTGCAGTCACTTGGCAGCTGTGGAGATAAAACATATTTTAAAAAAATCATACATTTGGTTGTATGTTTTTTCAGGTGCAGGTACCAAGAACATGTGTATTTAGTGGTCCACATGTTCAGGATTTAAAATTAAGGCTTACCAGTCAGCATAACAAGCACTGCTTCTGTGAAAAACAACTTTTTGATTTGGGATAGAGAGAAAAAGAGATTTTAAAAATGAATAATTAAAAAAAAAAAATCTCTCTCTCTCTCTCTCTCTCTCTCTCTCTCTCTCTCTCTCTCTCTCTATATATATATATATATATATATATATATATATATATATATATATATATATATATATATATATAATACATTTCATCCAGTTCAACAATATACTGTTTATTATGCAAGTGTTTAAGGATATACTGTTCAAGACCTATCGTTGAAAAACTTTTTTGTATTTCATTTAGGTTTAAATATACTTTATTTTCCATATGTTGTTCTTGTTATATAAACAGAATACTCCATGACCATACATAGAGTGCTGTGTTTATTTCACTCGTGAGGATGGCAGTAAATAACCCACTTGCTTCCTTTCGGCAATCCTCCTTTGTGGAATAACTGCTGTACTCTATGAGCGTTCGTGGAGTATCCTCTATATTCTATAACATTATTACTGGAGCTATAGTTTACCTTTGACCTCCAAATTATACGCTGCTTGTGCTGAATGATATACTTGCTGTAACCCACAGACCAACATACTGATTCCAAACCTTCCTTTTGAGACCGTTAGCAAAGAGTGGATCACACTCTTTTACTCTATAGATGTCAAAAATATATGTGAAAAACAGAATTTCTAAAAGTCTATGAGCAGAGCTGCTTTTTATTTTATTTCATCTAAATAAAGCTACATCCGCCAGTTGAAATAACCCAAATTAAAAGCAGTTAGTTTAAAAGATGTAAATATTTTATTGATAAAAGTACTTCTAAGTTTAATACCAAATAAATGAGCAGTTATGGAGTGCTGTGTTTATTCTCCTTATGATGATGTCCTTACACAAGCCACTTGACCCCTATTGAGTGCTGGCTGATTATTCTGAATTCCTCATTTAGTTATTAAATAGAGCAGCATGAACAGTCAACTGTGAAATACAGGACACAATTGGTATTTTGAGTTTTTAGTAGTCACTCCAACATTTAATAAATAACACAGCTGAATCTTGGGGTTTGGTGTAATCAGTTTTACACTCTAAGCCAGGTCTTGTTCTATAGTCCCATCTAGTGCCTGACTCAACCCAGGCAGGATATCTAACCCACAAGCGCCACTTTCAAAACACACCTTCACTTGGGGCGACTGCTTGCTGACGACTGGGTTCAAAAAAATTTACAAAATTGTGCAAAATCAATATTTAGTCTAAAAATCCTTGCCAGGATCTATCTACAGTCTCCCGTGGGGGCCCCGGGAGTGACGACAACTAGTTTAAAATAAGGAGCCACAAATTGAAAAACTGTAAACAGGTAATCCTCTAATCTTTTCCATAAGATTTTAAGACTTCTAGATCTTCTGTAGCTGATTGGAAAATAAGCATATGGTAACTATGAGCTTTCAAGCCAAGTTCAGTTGTGAATTTCTTGGCATCTGGTATTCATATGCTTTCTGATGCGTCATTATAAATGGATTTTGTTCATACATTACATTGCATAGCAAAGCACCTTGTACCATGCAACACAGCGTTTGTATTGTGTTTTGTAATGGCAATGCTGCTGTCTGCCTGCAGGAAGTGTTTTGTAAATGAGCTGCATATCTCTCCTTACAGTACAATGCAACCCTCCATTTATCTTTGGGCTGACTGGTTAAGTAAAAGAATAAATACAAACTACAAAACAATCACATTTACACACCATAGCATTTCTAAATAAGCCAACCTAGTACTGTGTATCAAGACTGACAATCAACAGACAACCTCCATTCATGCTGTCAAGGCAAGCGTCTGCTAAACTTACAAATCTAACTCTGGAGCCTGGCAAGTCTCTCCTTGATTTGGGATAATCATTTTCTTTTTAAAATGTTTGCCTTATATTTGTTTTTATAAACATTACAATGCAATACACTACAAGAGTATTCATGCTTAAACTGGGGAGCGGCTGTGAGACTATTGAAACTGAGCATGAATATTTCTATTGAGCAGATTGCAGACAAGTGCAATGACAAATAGTGGGCAATAGGCCATGTCTGTTCTGTTTTATAGTGCTAACTTTAAATAGTCCTTATCATAACATTTGCATTTCTCTATTGCAGTAATGACAAACATCTAAAATGGGAACCTATGTAGACTGCCAAACTAAGATAATACCATACTGTATCTGTTCTGTTTTGAAGTGTTACATGTTAATAGCTTCAATTGAAATATTTGCTGCAGTAATTTAATTGGGGAAACAAATTAGTATATAATGACTTAATTTTCTTTATCCTTTTCCATTTTGACACAAAATTCAGGTCTCATAAATGCATTGCCCCTGCCTGTTTCCTTTGCTCATTGTCTAAAGTAAGTGGGGCATATTTTATGACAGTTCAATTTGCATTGACTTAATAGGAAACATCTGTATTTATCTAAATGCCAGTTGCTATCAGTGCTAAAGTGTTCTTGATTTTAATGACACTAATATGGATTAAGTTAACAGGTTGGAAGGGATGAGAGATACTGCGGTTACCATGCTAGGCTATGAGGAAACTGAGAAGAAGTGTTAAAGCACTGAGTGATTTCTACAGTATATATGTTGTCTGTAAGGACAAAGTTAATTATAAGAACTGCATCTACAGTGCACCCCTTTATAAGGAAACCCTTTGCACTGTGGAACCAGTTATAAGACTGCATCATCGTGGATCCCATTTCCTCATAATGCCATTCCTCTACCACTTATATCCTCATTATAAGGCAGAACAGTTTCTTTGGCTCCCAACTATAGAGTTATAAAGGGGACACTGCATGTAGTGATTCTACATTATCTTCATGCTTAATTGAATGAATAATCAGCAATTGGCCACCCTACGCCACAGATACATATTGTATATTGTCCTATGAATGAAAAGCATACCATTATTTCTTGATTTCTGTTTTATTTTAAAGATAATACCCACACAAACCCCCTTTAAAGGGAGAGTTCTGCTATATTTTGCTACTGGAATTAAAAAACATATTTAAGCTTTGTTTATGTGGACTGTATGAGAGTGGTTTAGAGTGCGAGTCATGAATGAGACTCCTGGAGCGCAGGCTGCAGCAGAGATGAGAGTCCCAGTGACAGTGCAGCAACATCTGGTTCACCAGGGGGAGCGGAACAGGAGTTATGATGAACAATTGTGCCCGATGGTGCAGCGACCTGAGACTCAGGCCCAGCAACAGGAGGTCCAGACACAAAGGTTGGGTGTCTGGAAGCCCGGGTCGAGGGAGCTGTCCTCTAGGCACCGGATTGGGGCACAAGGGTGTCTCTGGAGACTGCAGTGGCTCCTCCCCTTTTAAAAAAAACTATATTCAGAAGGATGATGTGATTAATTCTGTGAAAAGATGTGAACAAATTAAATCAATGTTAAAATATGGATCAAGTTAACATACAAAACACAAACTGTATTAAAAGGCCCTACCATACAGCTATATCCTATCACATGTTGGATACAATACATTTCCCCTTATCTCCACTGGAGGCATGCCTCTTTCAGCAAGTTGCTTGGAGACAGCCTGCTGGCTACCTAAGTTGCAAATCGCATCATGTTAGTGTCCTTATGTTTAGCAACATGGAACAGACAATCAAATGTGTAGTTCAGTTTATAGACCTGTATGCTGAGAAGATCATAGTTATAGCACTGGAACAAACTGACAGCTAATGCTACCTCTTGGAGGAAAGTAAACAAACAGCAAACTGTGTTGTGCTAAATAGAATGCATGTAGAACCTAAACTATGGAATAATGTAAAACAAAACACAAATTAAACAGGAAAATTTAACTTGGCATTGCAACTTTTAATCTCTTTAACAGTATTCGTGGAAAGCATATAGTACAATAGAAGAGCATATATTAAATAACTTTAGCATAACAGAGGCAGAAGTGTTAAAGGGACTAGGAGCTCTTAAAATAAACAAATCCCCTGGGCCGGATGAGACTGAATTAGCTTTGTTCATATAAATACAATCTATACCCAGGTATAGTTACAATAGTATGATATATAGTACAACTTTGGGAAAATAAGCTATGTTCTGTCTAAAACTTGTGTGGTTTTATGTCTGCAGTGAAAGGCATGTTTACTCCAAAGCTGCCTCATTTGTCAATTACATTAGAAAGGCACTGAAGAAGCTAGGACTGGATGAGTCAAAGGTCAGTAAGTACAATGCTCTTCTCTCACAAACTATAAAGCCAACATGTTTATATAATATTTTCTAAACTGTCTATTGATGGAACAGCTGCCCTAAGAATAATTTGAGCCAAGAGACTGTGGCCAAATTAGTAGGCATCTGTATTGCATATTGCAATAGCAAACAGATGAGGATCAATTTGCTTTTGTTCCTAAAATCTTTCAAATGTACAAGTTTGAATAGGCCTTTGTTTTAATACACAAATATAGGACATGAAACAGCGTTGGGTTTTAGAGAACAATTATAACAATATTTTACAGGTACAAATACAGTACTTTTTAAAAATATAATTCATGGTATATTTTTACTTCCCAAAGTAGTGTCAGGTTCTCTTTGTCGTTTATTACCCCGCAGCCTTTAGCTTCTTTGCCATGTCGCCTGTCTGCTCTGCTTGTCAGCCCTGCTTTCTTCCACAGATGAGGAAAATCTTTTATACAGATGACTTATATAGTGCCAGTTCACTTTCAATCACAGTCAACATGTATTAAGGCTTCACTTCAAAAAAATCAAACATCCATGCTGCATTGTTGAAGGCTGAAGGCAATTTTTAGAGAGATACAATACAATACTGCAGCTTTAACGGTATAAAACTAGCAAGAAAATAACTGTCATTAAACTGCTCATGTCTTGTATTAAGTTATTTCTTACAAGTTTAAAATGAATTATTTGTCAGTGCTCTCAGAGGTATATTTTTATGTAGATATATTCAGATGCCCTATAAAAAATAAGTTAATCAGGTTTTATATTTTCTCACAAGATTTACCTTCTTTTTATACAAGTTTTGAGATAATAATCTCTGTTTTGTAAGCTGAGAAATAGATGGTAAGATTTAGAACGCAATACAGGTCATGATTAACACACCTTTCCATACATCAGTCTTAAAGCTGCTTCTGATCCTTTGGATTAGAGTGTGTAGGGTAGCAGGTGTAAGTTAATAAGGCAATGGATAAGACAACTTTTTCAAAGTATTCGTGTATATTTTAACAGCTGATCCCTTTGACCAGTTTATCACAGGGGCATTTCAAACCTAGGTGCCTGTGGTTTATTATGATTTGACACGAATGTCAAGATGTGTGTGTGTGTGTGAGTGTGTTTGTGTGTGTATGTATGTGTCTGTGTGTGTGAGTGTGTGTGTGTGTGTGTGTGTGTGATAAAGTACACTCAACCAGACTGAGCAAGTGCTGTTTCAATAAACGATCAGCAGTCTAATTATTCTCCTTAAATGCACAATATTTTTCTACTCTAAATCATATCAGTATTTAAACATACGCACCGCAGATGTGTTGGTGTTGTAAAAATACAACACAAATGTCATGTTTCTTTAATTATGTCATAATTACTCGTGTATGTAGCCTTCATGCAAAAATATTACCTTCTCTGTTATATGCAGACCAAATCTATTTACAATTCCTGCATTTCAGGAAGGACTGTATGCAGATTTAAACATCTTTATAGTTTGAGAGACAGCCTAATTGCTTAATATAAGTCCCAGATAATTAATATAAAGTAATGAGTCCAGGCATTTCTCAGTTTCAGAAAAGAACACTTGATGGCTCACTGTTCTACAGCACTGCTTTGTTCCATCAATGTCTGCACACAGTTAAATGTGTTAGAACAGGAGAACTTGAACTCTTGAGAACAATCCAGCAATATCATTAAATTCACATCGCATTCAGAGGGGCGATTATCTTACCTTTGTAATGCAGGGAAGTTGTTCTTCATGGGCAGCTTGATGAAGATATATAACCAAGATAGTGAGATTTAGAGAACTTTAAATCGATAAAGGAAGAAAAATAAAGAGCTTGTGATGATTCCACATATTGACCTCAAGACACTACAATACCACGACAGATCTCTCCTTTGTTTCACATTTGATTTTGCTTTGTACAGTCCTTGTGCTTGTTCTTATTACACGCTGAACTTGGAAAGGACTTTGGTTCTAAGTAACCTTTCAAATTACGATATTTGCATTGTGGCAGCGTGAGTCATGATATTCTTGTTGGTTATTTAGAAAGAGGAAAGATGATAAGTTAACCCTGAACACTGGTTAGAAGCCAGATTCAAACCTATGACCTAGGACTAAAGGAATACAACTACAACATTAACCTGCTGTTATATTGGGCACTGGAGCCCAATAGACATGGACTGTTTAATGTTACTTTACTCTGTCTCTCAAGCCCAATGGTGGACCTGTCAAAACAACTTTCTAGGTAACAGTGTATACAATAGTATAAGCATAAAATGTGTGGTATAAGGCATTGTATTAAGAAAGTTGCTAGACTAAGACATTTTGGTGGACTGAGTTGAAGAAATTAGATGATGTCCTAAGGATCTATAAAATAAAAATATAGTATGTATTGTAAGGAAGCGGGTTGAGTGAGACAGCAGGGAGGGGGTTAAAACCTCCCTGAAGAGTAAAATGGAAATGCACCTTTTGTTTTGTTTAATTGTTTTATTGTTTGATTATTAATTATCCCCTGCACCTGGTAGCCATTGTTAAATTAGTACCAGGTGCAGGGTATTTAAGAGAGGCAGCTAGTTTGCTCAGGGTTGCTGAGTAGAAGGAGGCAGAAAGAGGTACTCTGCTTCCCAGCAGTCGTGAGGTAAAGTGTGGTGTATTAAATCTGTGTGTTTTGTTTTCTGTTTGGTGGGGAAACAGCTTAGCTGTCCCGCTCGTAGTCAGGGTGTTCCTGTTTGTTTAGTTAGTGCTCGTAAAGAGAGCTAGGTGTTTGTTTGTTTATTTTGTTTTATTTGTGTGAATTAAAAATAGTGCGTCAGCACTTAAAAAAATCCATTCCTGTGTGTTGGGTCGTGAATGTCACTGCTAAGTATTTTAATACATTAACCAATGCAATGCAATTTGCACTCCTACGTACATTTTTTTTAGTTACACAGACCAAAAGCCAAAAAGTAGAGCATGGTTGTAGGTAGGTTTGAGTGGAAAACAGGTCCAGTGTTGATGGTTTTTGTGATTTAGGCCACTGTAGCACATTTGTTGCATGTCACATTAAGTTGCACACTAATTATCCTTTATTATTATGATAGTCATTTACTATTGTGAGGTCACTGAGTTCCAACTGCAATATTGTTGCTGAATAGTTGCACACAAATCACACAGCTTATATTGGTGGTTTAAGGACATATCCCACGTCCATGGACATTTTCATACATTGTACAACTTAGTTTACTTTTTTTTTTTTTTGCATATCATTTTATTATCCATCATTAATACACCCCTGCAACTTCACTGATTTATTCAATTGGTACTTTGGCACAGTGTGCCATTTAACATTGGTTTAGGTGTGCCTACACTGTGGAAGGAATACGTTTAAATTTAAAGATGTGTTGGTTTCTAAAACTATATGTACATTTTATTCTATTTATTTATGTTATTCAATTTTTACTGACTAGTTTTTGGTGCCACAAATTCTGGAAACCTAATGTTAACTGGACTGAGCTTTTTATAGCTGTGGACTTCAAATTTCAAAGGCATGCCATTTTAACCACATGACCCATGTGAAAGACATATTGACTTTACAAAAAAGCTGTGGAATAGCAAATTAAAAATTGCAATAGAATTTACTGCATAGTCAGCCACTTCGTAAAAAATATTAGTTGAACATCCATGTTTTTCATATACTGTATTTGTATAGACTTGTGTTTGTTTTGGGTGTGCTGTGTAATATAATATGTCAGTTTCGTATGATGTTTTGATTAACTGTATGCATTTAACAATTCCAACCTTCACTATGTTTCATAAATGTGTTTTTTCAATGGGTATTTAACACCACTCAGACTTAAGTTCGAAGTATTTTTACATATATTTTTCTTCAATCGGCTGCATAACTGCTACCACATGTAAAGCCATAGATGTAAGTTATTGTAATTTACTTTACCAAAGTACTCTGGAAAGTACGAAAGGAGAGGGAATTGACTTCTGTCATTCAAATGTAACTAAAAACCCTACACACTTTTAAAAAAAAAAGAGTTTATTTGACCTGAAGTGCATGTTTAACTTTACAGAAGTTGTATGTTTTTTTCCACAAGGTCAGTGATGTACTCAACCGAACAATTTGGAATCAATTTGCTAAATTGTTCATTAAAAATAAAAGGATATTTTCAAAATGTTAAAGCATTTACATACATTTACAGATGTAACAGCCTTGTAATAGCCTGAACAACATGACCAAAATTAATGTGAGCATTCTGGTGGTCTCCATGCAACTGACAAACTCCCAAGTATCAAAACCACTATGACAGCTGGTGGCATCTTCATCATCAGAACTGATTACACAAGGCGGCTCCTCTGAGGACAAGCAATGCACGGCAGGGTTGTGTCTCATTAGTGTGTCTGTGTGGAGAGGCTGGCATGATATGGGGACCACATACTGTAAGTGGACTTCGTTCTCTAGTACCAGTAGTCTGACACAAACTCATGTTATTTCTCGTGTGTTAACACAAGGGCAAATGTAAAGACAGAAGAGGCAGTGACACAAGACAAAAGTCTCTGCTCAAGTCATTCTCTTTACAGTGACAGCATGCTTGTAAACAAAGCAGATTGCTTGTATTTATTTATTTTATTTGAACTCTGTTATCTGTGTACTGGTATTATACATGTATGGGGTTTCCTAGCCTTGATTTTTGTTTAGAGTTTAAATGGAAACTCCAACTCAGAACTATGGAAAAATAAGTCTGCAAATTACACTAGAACACAGACTAGCATAAACATGTATGCTTGTATTTTGCAGCTCAATTTAAATGCACTGAATAGGTTGTTGTAAACACTGGCTTCTTACTCTTTTCTATATATGCAGTACTTTACACACTCTCTCTCTCTCTCTCTCTCTCTCTCTCTCTCTCTCTCTCTCTCTCTCTCTCTCTCTCTCTGAATAAATAATACCTTGTGCTTAGGTAGCACCTTTATTTAGCTACTGTGGTGGAACTGAGCATAGTAATTAAACAAATCTTTTCATTGAAAAAACCCTTCCCAAAAAATCTCCCAAAAATCATATTTGGTTAATTTGCTATATGTTACAAGATACACTACACATCTTTTACATTAAGTATATATATATATATATATATATATATATATATATATATATATATATATATATATATATTGCATTTCCTCAGTCTTTGGAATGTCATTCCAAGCCTCATGCAACACAACTACCAAATCTTTGGGGTTGCTTTAGAGTTGTCTTTTGCTTTGTTACATTAGCATCCTAATTCATTCCAGACATGCTCGATGGGGGTTCAATCAGGTGGGAACTCAGGGCAAACTATAAACTCAAGATATTACAGTAACTCAATTTTTGTCCACATTGGTGAAATGATTTGATCCCTTGAAATCCCCAAGATGTTATGCGGTCATTGGATTAAAGAGACTTTTAAACTCAGTCCATTACGTTTTTTAATGTGCCAATGTCAATGAGGTATACGTTTTTACCTGCACTCATGAACGTTTGTTTTTGTATTGTACCAATAAAAAAATAATGTTATTACTTGTGACACAGTAGATATTTGAATAAATTCCGTTTATGATGCTTTGTTCTATTATCAATGAGAATGTCTTAAAACCCGACCATGTTGCACAGTTTGGTTTTCTGTAAACCAGTCAGATTTATTACAAGGATCTGGCCTTTTGAAAGGCAGTAAATTGCAAAGGATCATTTCAATGGAGAAAGAGGCTGTGTCTAGTCAGGTGTTCATTTGAATTGATGGTCCGTGCTATAAAATAGATGTTATAGATTCATCAATTCTGAAAATGTATTGATCAGTCACCGTCCTAATCGCTTAATCAGTTCCAGTAGAACGGCTGACCGCTGCAACAACTGGAACAACTGGAGACGTTTGCGCCAGGGGTAATTTACAAAAAGAAAATCAGCTTTGCTATCCCTATAACTGAAAACAGCTTGACTTGGAGGAGGGAGCATATAATCCAATTGAAGCCAGGAAAGTCTCTAAAAATAAGTTGATTTAGTACATGCAACATTGGAAGCAGGGCACGATCTTAATTTAAGTTAATTAAAACAAATTAGTCCATTTAAAAGGCCATTTAAAATTAAAGATATTTTCTTTTTTTCTTGAAGGAGTGTGTTTTATGTTATCTTATGTTTAATAAGAATGGTGCTTAAGGGATAATGAACTCGACATATTGTCTAAAGATGCATTTATCCTACTCATTTCATCAGAAAGCATACATTTCAGGTACAGTGCCCCATGAAACCTGGTTACTACTTTGCTATTCTACAAGCCAAGCGGTTTCGCTCCTGCTGCTTTCAGCAGTGTCTTTAAAACAGAAATGTTTCCTTTTTTGTAAAGTGGTGCAATTGTTAAAATGACAACATTTTATTGAGATTCTTCAGTAAAAATTAAATGCTGACACAACTTCTTCAATAGGTTAACCTTCAGTATTCTGGAAACTCCTCAAGCAACTAAGTGTATAATTTTTGTGGCCCAATTGTGAGTTTTATTTATACATTTGTATTTGATTACTTAATTTAATGTGTTTTTCAGCTATCCTTGATGAGACAGAAAGACAGTCTATTATTTTTCATAATGAATTGATCTAAGGAACTTT
This sequence comes from Acipenser oxyrinchus oxyrinchus, assembly GCA_030684275.1. Classification (NCBI taxonomy): domain Eukaryota; kingdom Metazoa; phylum Chordata; class Actinopteri; order Acipenseriformes; family Acipenseridae; genus Acipenser; species Acipenser oxyrinchus. The sequence goes on along the minus strand of CM060256.1, from coordinate 6,176,729 downwards.
TTTCATTACGTAGTTCTGTGCATTGTCATAGAAACCGCTAAATATTTCATCTAAAGTATGTATACATTTTATCCTGGCTTAAGTTCAGTTAAAAAATCAGTCACTTAAAAAGAGGTTTTATTTATTTTGAGACCACCTAATTGCTGGGATTGTTTCAAATCCCTAAATATTCTCATTCAGCTCTTATTTACAGATACTCTATAGCTGTCAATTATAAATCACATCAGTACATTCTTTGTTTTTATGATTTATAATACGTTTGTATGTTGTAGAGTGTCTTCTGTTACAAGATATGAGACTTTGCGCAGTTTGAGCACTAGCTAGGTAAAAAGCTTTGCTATAGAGATCTTTCTCCCAAACTGCACAAGATGACATCTCTTATACAATAAGAGGCACATGAATGAACTTATAAATCGAGTGCCTAAGAAAATACCATCTATCCAAACATCCAAACATGTTCTTGAAATGTTCTGCATGCACATAACAGTTTGTCTAGTTGTAGTGAAGAAATTAAGCTTACAAATGGTTTTTGATTCAAAAACACTGTATGTACAAGAAAGGTATACCTCCAATACAATACTATAAGCACCAGATTTAAACTGACTTTAGACAAGGCCTCAGTACAGCTCAGTGCATATGTTTGTATTAGAAAGCACGGATATCCATGGAGTCAATTCGAAAGAGATGAAAAGACTGACAAAACTTTACAATGTTTGGCATTTATACCTTTGTAAACACTTGTTGACTCCACTCCCATTTGTCTTACTTCTGTCCAATGATAGGGGTTTCCACTCTATCATTGCACACTCCCTCTGCGGGGGAAAAGGGGGGGTTGAATACCGCATTATACCTAGCAGGGCGCATCCCTCTTGTCTTTCATTTCCCCTCCCCCCATCTTACACTATCTCTGCTAATATCCTGCCTTTTGGCGTTTAGTTCTGACACTTATCTGTGACTTCCAGTTGTGTTAGGCTATGCAAAACTGCACGTAGCTGGTTTTGCCAATGAGAGATGAAAGAACTCAAAACGTATACAATACTGCATATTAAAACAAAACACATACACACACAATTTAAACATAATGATTAAAAACAACTTAACTTTAAAAGAAAAACAGACACAGAATGTAAAACTTATAATTAATAACATAATTAGTACCTCATGCAGAAAGTCATCACTACATAGTTTTATAATACACCAACAGATATAATACTCTTTAGACATTATCCTTACATTTTAGAGGTTTATTCCAAAGATAAGACAGCTCTTCATACAGATGAGAGTCCACGTTTCATCCATCTGATGACCGTTACCACGACAACGTTACTGACATAACTTGAGTACTGTTCATTTTCACAAAATAAAGAAATAAATGAACCTTGGAATCCACGTCTGCATGGCTGTGTTTATGCTGGCCTTACTGTCAGGCTATTATTTCATTGCATCTCTCAACTAGAATCTTCTCTTGTAACACATTATTCAGTTACATTAGTATTAGTAATAACTGATCCCTTTCATTTTCTCAATCGTGCTGGGAAAAAACCACAGTCCCCCAGCATCGAGATGTAGACTCATATATTTGAAGTGCAGCCGACAAAAAGAAAACTTGCTGGGGCCGCCTCTTAGAAGTAAAGCAGTGGGGAGGCCAAAGCACTAGAGACGAATGCAAATAAAATGCTGAGTGGCTGTCTATGATCCATTCAAAAAGAAAATAAATAGGGTGGAAATATCCAGAGAATTAAATATGGAGACTGGGTATATAAGAAGTGTAAGGGATGATATAATGGAACCTCCCCCTGTGCCTTCTTTTGAAGAAACATCTGATCTGATTGAAGTAGTAGCTTAACATGCCAGTTAGTAGGTCTGGCAAGCTGTGGATAGATATGGTACCTCAAATGTCTTCCTGTTCAGCAGTGAGGAATATCAAAGCACTAAGTTACTGTAGTTCCATCCATTGTGACCTCTAACTTAATGTGGCTTCACAATAGGGCACTGGCGTCAGCAAGTGTTTTTTTATGAAGATATGAAAAGAAACGTAAAATGCATGTTTGAGATGTTTTGAACTTTGAAAAAGCATGATATTGAACCACATCCCTCTGGCACTTGACAACCATGTTCTTTAGGAATAGCTGGCCAAGTATTAACAAGCACCACATTCAAACACGAACCCAACAAAAAAAGCCCCCCATGCAAGCAGCGCTGTACCACTCTAAAACTATTTTATAAATTGCAGACAGATACAATCTGTGCTTATTGTAGTTGCAAAATAACTCAATTCCTTCACAGCACCTAAGCAAAGTAGTCTTGTTCCTACACACACTCATGTGTTCTTGACAGCTGGTATCGTTTGAGTCATGAGCTGACCCTGAGATACATTAGCTTTACAAGCTTTGCCAACTATTGTATCAACATCAGACAGGAACATTTTCAGTTAGCTGCAGTGTTTCAGTGATTCCAAAGCCTAAACAAGTGTTTCGTGGCCATCTTCCAAATTGCTTTTTATAGCCAGTGGCTTTGAATGTGCATTTCAAATTACTGGTCCTTTAATGATGACATTTAACACATTTAACACATATAAAGAAGCCCAGCAAGAGGTTTCAAGTACAAAACACACTTTGTAAATATCTTATTATCACATTGAAATGCCCTGACCAAAACATAATGTGAGTGAATGAGTAAAGCATATGAAAGCATAACATAGAAGGTGTACATGTAAGTAAACTGTACGGTATTGAAATGTTCCACATAAAGTAGCACAGTGCAGAACACAGCAATATGTATGTCAACAGGTTTCTTTTTAATTATTACCATGTGTTGTACAATATAATGCTGTAGATATTTAAAAGGAACTGTATTAAAGACATTTTTGTAATCAATGCAATATCTGTATTTCAAGTTCTAAAGCAAAGCAGGCATGTTTGCTTTAATGCTTATTTTGTCACGTTATTGGGGAACTCCTGATGCAGTCAGCTATGCTTATTGTCACCATGTTTTATCAGTCCCTTTGTAGTGATATGAAAATGGGTTTGACTGCATAGGAAAGCAAATGAAAGCACCGTGGAATCATGGTAAGCAGTGTAAATCACAGTGTAAGCATGGCAAAAACACAACTGCAAAATCAGTATACTAAACTTTTATGAGGGCAGATTTTATGATAGAGTGTACACGACTGTTTTATTGCATTGTTATTCTGATCCTGCTCTTGATTTTGGAAACCACATTATTAGTCAAGAGATCCACTTCCAAAAATAATGAAAAAGCAATAAGCATACAGGGTAGCTCCTCATAATGCCGTTTTAAAAGATGTTCTGTTTTTATTACATGTTTAAGAAAAGAAACAGAGTTTTGCAATTAGCATAAGGGTTGAGAATGGCATTTCTATCCGGGTTTACCATGTTGACCTTGAAAACAGGATGTAAAGTGATGATTTTCAGATGGAAATGTTTAACTAGAAGTGTTTCTCCGTATCATTAAAGACATAGGAAAAGACTTCTAGCCAAAACGTTTTGGTTTTTTTTGTCGGTATTTTGTAAATGAAAAGTTTGGTGTAAAGTGATTAAGTTTTAAGTAGAAAGCTATGTCTGCTGCATCATATCCTCCTGTTCCTTTTCTGAAGAGATGAACGCTCAGGAAACGCAAGTGTTTGTTATCGGCTAATGCGCCCATGATGACACGCTGCAATTGTGTGACTAGAAAAACACTGGGACAAAACAACAGGAAATGACAAAGGAAGAGGCAGCATGATGATTTTCTGTTTATTTTCAATGAAATGCAAAAACATCTTGAAGTAGTTATTTCCTGAAGCCTATTTTTATTTGTGCTGAGCTCTCTCAGAAGTGACATCTTGGATTGGTTTTGGATAACTTTCCAGCCCTACATTGCATATGAAAGCATGGCAACTCTCTTTCCCCAAGCTGATTTCACATACTGAGTAGGAATGCTTGCCAGTGATGTAAACATCGCCCTCTATTGGGCATGGTGCATTAACCAGTGGGGCTGTTAAAGAAGTGTTAAAGAAAGGATAGAAAGTAACACAAATTAAAAAAAAATCCCATGGTTCTGCCCCATTTACCCTATAACATACCATTACTACAGGATTTCCAGACCAGCCCAGTTAAAACACATAGCAGCTAATAAGGCTACCGTTCATTAGTTTGTCATATTTGTAAACAAATCAGATTTATGCATTTTCGATATTTAATAATTTATCCATTTTAGGTTGTGCTTTCTTTCAGATTCTCCAGATTCCTGTTTGAGAACTTTCCATTGTATCTATATATTCATTATTTCTTATTGAATTACATGGGTACATATATTTTACATATATGTACTGTATTCATATGTGCATGTACATCTACATGTGTTTGGGAAAGTTACAGTATAACTAATGAAAACAACCCCCAGCTCCTAGTGAGTATCATGTATGTATTTATTTAAATAACACTTGAATTTGGAAATGTAGAAACAAGCAAGTACCTTCTTCACTATTTGCCTAGGAGAACTGACCTCAAAGCGTTTATATAGTGAATCTGATGGTTAGATATACAGGGATTGTAATGTAAAAAAAAAAAAAAACTAGTTAAACCTAGTTATTCTGAAGAAAACGCATGTTTGTTGCTAATATGAAGTTTTCTTATGTATTACATAGTCTCTTGTAATATACTCCCCCAAAAAAGAAAAAGAAAATGCAACTCAGACATTGATTCTTTGTTTAAATTCTACCTGCTGAAAAAACAATTATGTTGAGGTATCTGTTGGAAGTCGCCCTTTTACAAATGTCTAAGTTTTACTTGATGTGACAGGGAAATTAATTTTAAAAAATGATTTATTTAGCAAATTGTAATTGAAATGAATCCATTTTACAACTTTTAAAGCAGCAAAACAGCAGGTGCTTTTTTTTTTGCCGTGCCAAAACATACAATATACAACTTCCCTCCATGTTACAGATATAGGGAGCAGTCCTCGTCTCCTTAGAACATCTGTCAGGGCTGAAATGAAATCAAATACATTGCGTATCAAAGTAGCACAACCTATAAAAATAGAGTTATGATTACAGATGACATGTCAGCTGCTGTGATGATAACTGAATGTGGTCAAAGTTAGAGAGTGCTAAAGAATTATTAGTTCAGGACAGGCCTAAAAGAAAGAAAACATAGTCAGTCTTTGTCTTTATTTTTCATCACTTTATTCAACTTTATTCTATATCCTGTCATGCATTTATACCTCTTAATTTTAGTTTTTTAGTTCATGTGTTAAATACCAGAAAGCATCAATAAACAAGGTAAAAATCTGACAAAGATATTCATAAAGCAGTAGAATCTAATATTATTTTTTTGCACCAGAACATACATTTGCATTGCATTAAACCTCATTAAGCCCCTGCTCTACTCCCTTTCATTTCCTCCCTTCTCAACACCTCTCTGCTCTCAGGCTGTTTCCCATCTGCCTTCAAACAGGCCTGCATCACACCCATCTTAAAAACCCCTCCTTTGATCCCTACTGTCCTGTCTCCATTCTCCCGTTCCTCTCTAAAACCTTGAGCGAGCGGTACATCGCCAGCTCTCTGCTTTCATGTCAACACATTCTCTGCTCGACCCCCTCCGGTCTGGTTTTCGCCTGGCACACTCCACTGAAACTGCTCTGCTCTCCGTCACTAACTCTCTACTCTCTGCCCATGCTACCTCCCTCTTCTCTGTCCTATTTCGCCTCAACCTCTCGGCTGCCTTTGACACAGTCGACCACTCTATTCTCCTGTCCTCCCTCACTGACCTGGGACTCTCCGGCACTGTTCTTGCCTGGTGTCACCCAAGTCTCAGTCCTGGGACCCCTCCTGTTTTTACTCTACACACGTTCCCTCATATCCTCCCATGGATTCTCGTATCATTTCTACACTGATGATGCCCAGATCTTCCTCTCCTTTCCCCCGTCTGACTCAGACATTTTCTCCTGTATCTTTACCTGTCTCTCCTGGATGCACTTGTATCATCTCAAACTCAAACTCTCCAAACCCCCTCTTCCTCCCCCACTGCTGCTCTCTCTATCTCTATTCCTCTTGAATCCATCACCCTCTCTCCCTCCTCATCCACCTTGACCCTCGGTGACCCCTCCCTCTCCGACTCTCAGCACATCTCTACTCTGGCGCGCTCCTGTCACTTCTACCTCAGCAACATACACAGAATTTATCCCTTCCTCACCGACTACTCCACGCAGCTCCTAGTTCAGGCCCTGGTACTGTCCCGCCTTGACAACTGCAACTCCCTCCTGGCTGGCCTCCCTGCCTCTGCTATCAGTCCGCTCCAGCTCATCCAAAACTCTGCTGCTTGCCTGGTCTTTTCCCTTCCTCGTCTCTCCCACGCTACACCGCTGCTCCACTCTCTGCACTGGCTCCCTATCACTGCTCGCATCCAATTCAAAACCCTTGTAGTTGCCTATCGCTGCCTCGACCATTTCACCCTACACCCCGTCTCGCCCCCTCCGCTCCACCACCGGCAGATTAGCTGTACCCCCGCCTCCTCTTCCCTGCTTCCAGAGCCTGCTCCTTCTCCTCCCTTGCCCCTCAGTGGTGGAACGACCTACCCACGGATATCAGGATTGCTCAGCCCTTAATCACCTTCCGGCGCCTCCTCAAGACACACCTGTTCAGACAGCATCTGTAAACCCCACAACTCTCCACTATACTGGACTATATGGCACCCAATTGTACCAGTACTTGCATCAGCTTGTACCTGCACTGAACTGCTCCATACCTTGCTGTATTCTACTACTGCTCTTAATTATAACTACTTCCTGTATCTTGTACTTGCACGTTTTTGTAATTCTTGCTCTTATTTGACATCGTTCTCACCCATTTATTGTACTTACTACATGCTCTTACTGGACTTTACTCATATAAGCAAACATTTTTTTTCTATAAGTTAACTGCTCTCAGTCAAACTCGCTCTTATATGTAATTAAATAAATAATAATACTACTAATGCATTATTTAGGATTACTTCTAAGTTTTATCCAATGAATTCCATATGACTTTCTTGGTGTAAATACACACTTATATTTGAGTGGACCAGATTGAGGGTGAGTGAAAAATGATTTGGTGATGAACAGGTGAGAGGCATTGACAAAGTGTCTGTGACAATTACTCTTTCAAGCGAATAGTACTATTCAGAACAGATAGTTCATTTTTAGGCTATCAATAGAATGTAGCAAAAGAGATATTGCCACAGTCACTTGTCAATAGGACACAGTGAAGGACTCCTTATCATTTCACAAGTGGTCCCAGGGCAGCCTTTCCATAGAAACATCCTGTAGCTAAGAATCCTGAAAGAGCTGTGAATTGAGTATGACTATACTGTGTATAGTTATGGTCCCCATATCATAAGAAAGACATAGAGGCCATATGAAGATAGACTGAAAGGGCTGGATTTACTGTATACAGTCTAGGGCCAGAGACAACATAATATAGGTATTTAAAATTGTCAAGGGGTTTAACAAAGTAACAGCTGAGAATTATTTTTCACATGTCACAGAGAACATAACCAGGGCCCACGGAAGGAAGCAAAAGCAGGGCATATTCAGAACAGAGGGGAGAAGGAGCTTTTTCACAGAAAAGGTGGTGAAGGGCTGTTTGTTTCTGGGATATCCAAGGAATGACCTGAAAGGAAATCCCAGACTAAGAACTTCAGGACTTGAATGAGCGTTATGTGTGAGTTGTGTTTACTGCCAGTCAAACTCAAAGAAGAACACCGATTCAGGTGTCCTGGCAACTCCAGGATTCTGGAAAAGGGGTGAAGGGGTGGCAGACACATGGACTTGGGGGGGGGGGAATACAGAGCAGGAAGGGAACACAATACAGCGGCCTTACAGTACACAATCATAGTAGAAACAGTAGGAATACTGTACATAAACACAATTACACGGATCGCTACAATATAGTTCCTTTTAAATATCTGCTGCAGTATATTGTACAACATACAGTGCTCCAAATAAGGTTTTGGGTCTGGGAGCAACTTACCCTCTAAGTTTAACACTGAGAGAGTAAAATGTACTTTCAGGGGGTAAAATACAACATTACCTTGAAGTCATGAGTAATCTCGAAAATTAATGTGCAATCTTTAATGGTAATGGGGTAGGCATTAAAAAAGAGCCTTCCATTTTAACTGCAATGTTACTATAAGGTTCTTTATCGGCTCAGCGCATTTTTATCGAGGTATCACACTGACTCTGCAAATTAATTACGTTACTTATATTTTAACATGACATTCTTAAACTCAGTGAACATTTTACAACTTCAATATGAAGCCATACAGATAAATAAAATAAGCAAATGCATTAATATATTATAAAAGAGTTTGTTGAATATTACAGGCACCTTTTTTAGCAGTTGCCACCGACGATGGTTCCAGATGGATTTATAGCTGGACTGGGGTGTTTACGCTTCAACCTGTGTAGCTTCGAATTTTTTATTTTTACTGTGATTGGCTGTAAAGACAACAGGGCCAGCCAGAGATTGGATACTGTTTGTTGGGTTGGTTTATCTTGTGTACAGTTTCCTAGTAAATGAAAACATTGTATTCTGAGAGATGTAGTTGTTAGTGGAAGTTTTAGGGAGGCAGGAGGGGAGGCAGACAAGCTGTGCAGCAAAATTGCTGTGCATATTTTTACGCATTAAATTTAAATTTAGTGAGTATTTTGGATTTTTTAATGTGTAAAAAACTGCAGGCACGCAACTTATCTGAACCGTTCTTTTAATAATTAAAAAGAAACCTGTTGACATATATAATGCAGTGTTCTGTATTGTGCTACTGTACTTTATATCTGGAGCATTTCAATACTGTGTAAGTTACTTATGTGTACTCCTTCTATGTTATGCTTTAGTCATTCACTCACATTATGTGCTTCTTTATATGTGTTAAATGTGTTGTCATCATTAAATGACCAGAAATTTGAAATGCACATTCAACGCCACTGGCTATAAAAAGCAATTTGGAAGGTGACCACAAAACACTTGTTTAGAATTTGGAATCACTGAAACACTGCAGCTAATTGAAAGTGTTCCTGTCTGATGTTGATACAATAGTTGGCAAAGCTTGTAAAGCTAATGTATCTCAGGGTCAGTTCATGACTCAAACGATACCAGCTGTCAAGAACACGAGTGTGTGTAGGAACAAGACTACTTTGCTTAGGTGCTGTGAAGGAATTGAGTTATTTTGCAAATACAATAAGCACAGATTGTATCTGTCTGCAATTTATAAAATAGTTTTAGAGTGGTACAGCACTGCTTGCATGGGGGGCTTTTTTTGTTGGGTTCGTGTTTGAATGTGGTGCTTGTTAATACTTGGCCAGCTATTCCTAAAGAACATGGTTGTCAAGTGCCAGAGGGATTGTACTCTTCTCTGTGGTTCAAAATCATGCTTTTTGAAAGTTTAAAACATCTCAAACATGCATTCTATAAGTTGAAATTAATGCTTTGTTTAACGTTTCTCTTCATAAAGAAACACTTGCTGACGCCAGTGCCCTATTGTGAAACCACATTAAGTTAGAGGTCACAATGGAATGAACTACAGTAACTTAGTGCTTTGATATTCCTCACTGCTGAACAGGAAGACATTTGAGGTGCCATATTTATCCACAGATCGACTAAGTGGCATGTTAAGCTACTACTTCAATCAATTCAGATGTTTCTTCGAAAGAAGGGACGAGGGACGGGGGACGGGGCTTTCCATTATATCATCCCTTACTTTTTTATATACCCAGTCTCCATATTTAATTCTCTAGATATTTACACCCTATTTATTTTGTTTTTGAATGGATCATAGACAGCCACTCAGCATTTTATTTGCGTTCGTCTCTAGTGCTTTGGCCTCCCCACTGCTTTACTTCTAAGAGGCGTCCCCAGCAAGTTTTCTTTTTGTCGGCTGAACTTCAAATATATGAGTCTACATCTCGATGCTGGGGGACTGTGGTTTTTTCCCAGCATGACTGAGAAAATGAAAGGGATCAGTTATTAGCATTTATGACCTGAATTTAGTGACAAGAAAAATAAACCCCACAAATCACACTGAGACTTTATTGTTGGAGACTGTTAATCGGCAGGGAAGATAAAAATAAAACACAGTATTTCAACCATGGTAGTACATTATTTACACATTCATGACGACAGGAGCATAAACAGAATAAATCTTGGTAACGCCAGGTTGAAAATAAGACATATCCTCATGGATAGGTATTAGGTCATAAAAAACATTGTCTGCCCCTGGGGGTACAGTAAACTGAGTCCACATGGTTTAAGAGAGGTAGAGGGCCCCTTGAATTAATTTAAGGATGAATGCCATTCAAAGATGCATCAGTATCAAATGATCCTAGCTTTGTATTGCTTTAAAACCATTGGGGGAAATCCTGTTAGTGTAAATCTATCCTGAAGACGACAGTGTGTCTCCTGAAGGGATGATTATTTATTCAGGCTTAATGGATTCTTAAAAAACAGACATTCTTTCTTAAATGCAATAAAAATCTATATATTTTTGTGAAATGCATTAAACCGGTAAGTGGCATATAATTCCCGCTGATCTTTGGTTGGTGCCCCACATACTAACCTAGCATACGCTCCCCTGGTTTTCAGTTCAGTTTAGTGCTACTTTTCACCAAGACGATCGAACGGAACAACCATAATGTGTAGTGGGTAGGGTTCTTTTTCCATTGTTTTAAACTGGAACTACATTTTAGATGTTGTAATCTACCCATTGTAAACGTGGCATTACACTCATCACTATTGATTAAAGGCCTGCAAGCAAGCTTCCCTTTCATCTGCCACAATAACTGACTGGAATTATGTTAATTACCTTGATGTATTGAAGAACCAAGACTTAAATCAAATCCGTTTCCTTCATTAAGTGCAAATAAACATCCTTGGTCTACAATTACATGTTCACCTCAATAAAAGCATTCACTTTACATGTTGTGTAAACTGCAGTTCCTCGCCTCCCATCATAGGCTTGGGTTGCAGCTGTTTACTCATATGGAACTGGATGCATCTAATTCCGAATCCAGATCACACTTAAAATCAGTTCATTTAAAATGTTAGTCCCTGAGAAGATGAGAAGCCCAGTGAGATGCAACATTTAACTTCATTTGCAAACAATATAATCAAAACTTGCCTGGTCACTTAATATCAGGTTGGACCACAGCATTAAACTACAGCATTGGTTTGACCTATCAGAGTAATCTAGGGACTCAGGGTTTGCCAGGAAAACATGCCCCACACCAGGGCAATGCCAAATCCAATCAGGTGGACAGGTCTTAATGAAGCGGCAGACTGTGTACTGTACATGGGTCTTATAATAAGTGCAATAAATGACATTGTCTATACATTACCTGCTCCTTAAGCCTGTCTTTAAAAATGTATGAATTCTGAGTCTGTGTACTATTAATGTAACTGCATAATGTGTTACAAGAGAAGATTCTAGTTGAGGGATGCAATGAAATAATAGCCTGACAGTAAGGCCAGCATAAACACAGCCATGCAGACGTGGATTCCAAGGTTCATTTATTTCTTTATTTTGTGAAAATGAACAGTACTCAAGTTATGTCAGTAACGTTGTTGTGGTAACGGACATCAGATGGATGAAACGTGGACTCATCTGTATGAAGAGCTGTCTTATCTTTGGAATAAACCTCTAAAATGTGAGGATAATAACTAAAGAGTATATGTTGGTGTATTATTAAACTAGACAAACTTATGTGTGCAGAAAACTTCAAGAATATGTTTGTATGTTTGGATAGATAGGACCTTTTCAGGCACTCGATTTATAAGTTTATTCATGACTCTTATTGTATGAGAGATTTGAACAGTTTGGAAGAACGATCTCCATACAAAGTTTTTTACCTATCTAGTGCTCAAACTGTGTGAAATCTCATATTGTATTTTTTACTAGAAGACACTCTACTTACAACATAGAAGCGTATTATAAATCATAAGAACAGATATTGTACAGATGTCATATGTGATTTATAATGGACCATCCTCTGTAAATAGGAGTTGACTGAGAATATTTAGAATTAGAATGACTCAAAATAGAACCTCTTTTTAAGTGAATGATTACAGAGCTTTTTTTTTTTAACTGAACTTAAGCCAAGACAAAACGTACACGTACTTTAGATGAAATATTTAGCGGTTTCTATGACAATGCACAGAACTACGTAATGAAAAAAGTTCCTTAGATCAATTCATTATGAAACATAACAGGCAGGGACGCCACAGAGCTTAAACTGTCTTGCTGTGCCCCGACCAGCTTAAAGCACACTTGCATTTGTTCTTTTTTTCTCATCTCAGCAAGGATAGCTGAAAAACTATTTTTATTATTCATTGAACAATCACCAAATACTCATTAATTTAGACGGAAAGTTTGCTGCACAATTAATAGGTAAGGTCAACTGCATTCATTATCATTAATTCATCTAATAACATATTCCTTTAAAATGGGCGTTCACCAAGTGTAATGGTTTATTTGGTTTTGTTAATTCAAACTATTTTTTATAAACTACACATTTAGCTTTTATACTTCGGCTATTTATTGAACAGAAACAGCACAAAAAAAAGAAGGAAATTCTTAGGGAGACACCAAATAAAATTGTGTTGAGCTGTCAGACTTTGTTACTCTTTATAGGTGTAAAATGTAGATAACTGATTTATCAAGATTTCCTTGATAAAGCTGCTAAAGGAATGCCAGGCAACAGCCTAAAAAGCTCCTGTTTAAAGTAGCAGGAGATTGTTTATGATTCTCTTCAGTCCTCCTGATCAGTAAGTGGGTTGCTGCGATTTGGCAACATTTGATTTAGGAAGAAAAACAGGGGTAAACAAATTTTAAAAAATAAATAAATAAAACTCACAATAAGGTTGCAATATTATGTCACCAAAATGATACACTTACAGTTGCCCAAAGAGTTTCCAGAATACTGAAAATTCAAAGTAAGGAATCTCAAAAAGGTTAAAATACTGAAGAAGTAGTGTCAGCATTGACTTTTATTTACCAATAAAATACGGTAATTTAAACAATTTCACTGTTTCGCAAAAAAGGCGATGTTTCCAGAGATTTAAGCATCATTCTTTATAAATAAACAGAAGATAACATAAAACATACAATTTTTTTAAGAAAAAGAAAATACATTTTTAAATGCCCTAATTTGTTTTAGTTACCTTAAATTAAGATCTTGCCCTGCTTCCAATGTTGCATGTACGAAATCAACTTATTTTTAGAGACTTTCCTGACTTCAATTGGATTATATGCTCTCTCCTCCAAGTCAAGCTGTTTTCAGTTATAGGGATAACAAAGTTGATTTTCTTTTTGTAAATTACCCCTGGCGCAAACGTTTCCAGTTGTTCCAGTTGTTGCAGCGGTCAGCCGTTCTACTGGAACTGATTAAGCGATTAGGAGGGAGACTGATCAACACATTTTCAGAATTGATTTATCTATAACATCTATTTTATAGCACGGGCCATCAATTCAAATGAACACCTGACTAGACACAGCCTCTTTCGCCATTGAAATGATCCTTTGCAATTTACTGACTTTTAAAAGACCAAATCCTTGCAAAAAATCTGACTGGTTTACAGAGAACCAAACTGTGTAACATGGTCTAGTTAAGAAGTTATCATCGTTAATGGAACAAAGCATCGTATTTTTTTTTTTTTTTTTTTTTTTACACACAATAAACATTTCATTTATTAAAATGTCTCCTGTGTCACATCTAATGCCATAATTTCTTTGTTGGTACAATACAAAAACAAAGGTTAACGATTGCAGGTAAAAATGTATACCTCATTGACATACACATTAAAACTTAATGGATTGAGTTTAAAAGTCTCTTTACTCCAACGACTGCATAACATCTTGGGGATTTCAAGGGATCAAATAATTGCACCAATGTGGACCATGAGGTGTTTTCCTAAAAAGAAAAAAAAAAAAAGTCATAGGTTTGAATTTAGCTTCTAACAGGTGTTCAGGCTAAACTTATCATCGTTCCTCTTCCTAAATAACCAACAAGAATATCATGAATCATGCTGCCACAATGCAAACATTGTAATTTGAAGGGTTAGTTAGAACCAAAGTCCTTTCCAAGTTCAGAGTGTAATAAGGACAATCACAAGGACTGTACAAAGCCAAATCAAATGTGAAACAAAGGAGAGATCTGTCGTGGTATTGTAGTGTCTTGAGGCCAATATGTGGAATCATCACAAGCTCTTTATTTTTCTTCCTTCTCCTCAGTCTGTGTGGGAAGCCCTTTATTGATTTAATTTCTCTAAACCTCACTACCTTGGCAAGATATCTCCATCAAACGGCCTCTGAGGAATAACTGCCCTGCATTACGAAGGTAAGATAATCACCCCTCTGAATGCGATGTGGATTTAATGATATTGCTGGATTGTTCTCAAGAGCTCAAGTTCTCCTGTTCCAACACATTTAACTGTGTGCAGACATTGATGGAACAAAGCAGTGCTGTAGAGCAGTGTGCCATCAAGTGTTCTTTTCTGAAATTGAAAAATTCCTGGGCTTTATATTAATTATCTGGAAGTTATATTAGCAATTAGGCTGTATGACAAACTATACAGCTGTTCAACTCTGCATACAGGAAATCCTGAAATACAGGAATTCTAAATAGGTTTGGTCTGCATATAACAGAGGAGGTAATATTTTAGAATGGAGGCTACAGACACTAGTAATTATGAAAGAATTAAAGAAACATGACATTTTGTGTTTTACCAAACACCAACACATCTGCAGTGCATATTTTTATTTGTTTATTTAGCAGACGCCTTTATCCAAGGCGACTTACAGAGACTAGGGTGTGTGAACTATGCATCAGCTGCAGAGTCACTTACAATTACGTCTCACCCGAAAGACGGAGCACAAGGAGGTTAAGTGATTTGCTCAGGGTCACACAATGAATCAATGACTGAGGTGGGATTTGAACCGGGGACCTCCTGGTTACGTCCTTTTCTTTAACCACTGGACCACACAGCCTCCTCCTATTATTGATTTCATAACAGTATATGTTTAAATACTGTTATGAAATCAATAATATGCATCTGTGGAGCATAATTAGACTGCTGATCGTTTATTGAAACAGCACTTGCTCAGTCAGGTTGACTGTACTGTATCACACACAAACATACATACATACATACATGGTAACTTGCCTGTTCTTTCAGGTAGCAGAGTCTGTCCAGAAGTATTAATCCCTCAATGCAAGGGGCCAGGGCCACCTTTAGCTGAACAATAAGCAGTCAGTAAGTTGTGGTAAGTTAACCCATTTACTTCTCGTACCTCATGTTAAACTGAAAGAGAGCCGTTGATTCTCCCAAGTAAAACTTGAGTTCTGTATTCATCTCAAGTTGAACTGTCCTCATTTATTCAGAACAGTAGCCAGCAGGGATTCCTTTGTGTATTTCAAGCTTATCACATTCCTTATTTCCTTTGACAAGGTTAACATTTTTCTACGCAGAATTCAATTTCTTATCTCTCTAAATCTTCTCCCAAAGGTCAACTTTACATTGTTTTTATTAGAGTACATGTAGTGAAAGCATTACACAAAGTCTTTCACCAAGCTGCCTCAATCAAAGCAACAAAAACAAAACATGTTTTCTTCCATTTGTAATAATCACACATAGGGCGCAATTCCAATAACTTTTAGCTGGGGAAAGTTCAGCTGCTGTTCTTAGGAATGGTAAACACTGGGACATAGTCTTCACTAAATGAGGAAGCTGGGTGGAAGGTGGTAACTGGGTGAAAGATAAAAAGATACATTTTAACAAAAGAAGTATGTTCTAGACGTATGTTCAGAGTGTCCCAATCACAAATACAATAAAAATCTTGATTTGAGCTGAAGGTCAGAAGCCAATGAGTTGTATTTATGTGGTGGCTGAATGGATCATTATCTGAGTAGCAGAAGCTCTTGCTGGAATGGGTTGGAGAAACATCCTGTACCTTCCCCATACTGTTTCTGATTTATCAACCAAAACCAAGCAGAAGTACAATGTGTTCTAACACAACTGCAGTCACTTTTTATATGCCAAGTACCGTATATGGATCTCAAGAACTTACCATATTGAAGGCTTCCATCTCTTTCATTCTTGGTTTGTATTTGTCATAGTAATCCTGTATTAGACTGTCTGGGAGCTGGAAATTAAAAATTGTAATTACCCTGGATAACATTTTGACACTGGTTTCAAATCATAACAAACACAGCTGAAGGTATTTTCAAGCCATAGGCACCTCGGCTTGAAATTACCCTCAGTCATAAAGTGGTCAAAGGGATCAGCTGTTAAAATATACCCTCATACTATGACAAAGTTGTCTTATCCATTTCCTTATTAACTTACACCTGCTACCTTATCATTAATCATGACCTGTACTGTGTGGGTAAGCGCTAAATCTTAACAGTATATTACTCACCTTACGAAACAGAGAGTATTACCTCAAAAATAGTTTAAAAAAAAAAAAAGTCAATCTGAGAACATAAAATGTAACTTCCTTTTTATAGGGCATCTTTGAATATACCTACATAAAAATATACCTCTGGGAGGAATGACAAATAATACATTTTAAACTAGTAAAAAATAACTTAATAGAAGAAGGGAACATTATTTTCTTGCTAGTTTTATACTGTTAAAAGTGTCGTATCCTTCTAAAAATTGCTTTCGCCCTTCAAAACGGGGCCCCTAAAGTTTACAACAATGCAGTATGAATGTTTGATTAATCTGTAGTGAAGCCTTGATACATGTCGACTGTGATTGAATGTGAACTGGCACTATATAAGTCTCCTATTGATTACATCTGTAGAAAAGATTCTCCTCTGCTTCTGTTTAGAGGTTCAATATATTCCACAGTTTGGTCTGATTGGGACCTGGTGGAGCGTCTGTATAGGAGGCTGCTAGGTAATAAATGACAGACAACCACAGCTTTGTCCCGACATTGTCTAGACTAGACACTACCCAGGGAACATTGTATCTGGAAGTAAAAATATACCCTAAATTATATTTAAAAGTACTGTACTTGTACCTGTAAAATCTTTTCAGAATTGTTATCTGAAACCCTAACCCTCATCTGTTTGCTATTGCAATATACAATACAGATGCCTACTAATTTGACCACAGTCTCTTGTCTTAAATTATTCTTAGGGCAGCTGTTCCATCAATAGACAGTTTAGAAAATATTATATAAACATGTTGGCTTTATAGTTTGTGAGAGAAGAGCATTGTACTTACTGACCTTTGACTCATCCAGTCCTAGCTTCTTCAGTGCCTTTCTAATGTAATCCACAAATTAGGCTGCTTTGGAGTAAACATTCCCAACACGCTTTTCACTGCAGACATAAAACCACACATGACTCTGCTAGCAGAAAATTATACTACAGTAGTAGTTTTAAGCAGTCACATGTAGTACTATGCTTTCTAAGGTTGAATATTTATTCATGTTTTTTTCCTTTTTAATTCTTTCTCTGTTCTAGTATTCCTCAACCAACCCCAAGTGCATCGTAGTAAATATTACTGAACTGAAGTGACTCTGAATTCCCTCAGTGTTACTGTCTACCAACATCTGATCCTGACTGCAGAACTTTCAGGATTCTGGATGACTTCAAGAAAGGTTCAGCAAGACAGAAATTCAACTGAGCTACACCTCAAAAACATATTTTAGGTTTAATTTTGTCCCCCTTGTTGAAGTCAACATAAGTTGCTTGTGTGACCAGGCCTTAACCTGTTCACTATGATTAATATAATGTAGCCATTCCCTGGAATATATATATATATATATATATATATATATATATATATATATATATATATATATATATATATATATATATATCACAGGCATGCTGTAGCCTGACATGTTATTGTCAGCAGTTCAAATACCTGTCATCAACCTTGCTCTATAAAATATAGCTACAGTGCTGTACCAATATCTTTTTAGTGTACATTTCTGGCAGTTCCTTTCTTACTTGCTAACTGTAAATTACTCAATATACATTTCAAAGGTAAAATTACTTATTACAAGTTGACTTTTTTTTAGGCATAAAAAACAGTAACCAATAATAATGTGCCTATGTGAACAGAAAGAAATCATAGGAAAATACACTTGTATTCCACATAGGTTTGTGTGTGCTCATATTCAGGATAATACAGGCTCTATTCTGAAGCCGCACCAGTTCTGGATCTTGTAAAACTGCCCAGAGGCAAACTTTGAGTCAAGTGTGCCCTGTGTGTACAAACAGTGGAACCGACAGCAGCTGTGGCTTGCATGTTAATTTAGTTAATAAGCAATGTCTAAAACATCCTATTGTTCAGCACACTGACCAGTGCCCTGCGGAGGACAAAACCAGGCAAACTACCACCCATCATACCAAGAGAGCTCTGCTTTAACCTTCATACACTCATTAGCTTTTCAGTAGAGAACCGTTACTGACAAAAACCGTATATCCCACTGCACATAAATAACAGATATATGGGGTTACAGTTGGTAACACTTTTATACCTGAATAAACACACTGGTTGTAAAGCTGGACAGTGTTCTCTGCTCAATGGAACCCCTCCGATCCCAGTTCATAAGCACAGTGCTAATCATGAGTAGGACATAATGTTATTTGTCCTGCTGTAGCTCTTCAAAGGATGCCTGGAATGTTTTTGCGCAGTTTCAAATGAGAAACGTCTGGTAGTTCTGATTTCTGTGATTAAACTGCATGAACATGGGCCTGATTTACATCCCATTATTAGAGGTTTAACTTACTGGAAGCCACAACAAGCAGTAAAAGCAACCATATTACATCAACTCTGTGCAGGTTCAGAAAGCGATCATATTTACATAACAGTGCTAAATTTAATTTATTAAAATGTGATATGGTAAACTAAGAGACTTACCCCTTGGCCAACAGCAACTCTTTCTAATGCCTTAAAGAAAAAGCAGTGACATGTTTATCCATTAAATTATTATATCATAAACACTGGGGCTTGAAGGCTGTTAAAGACCTACTTTATTATGATGTGCTTGCACAGGATTATGCTGAACTGCGGCCTTCACGTTCCAGAACAATCACACAAATGATGTTTCTATCATTGTCTGTGTTAGTCAAGGTGAAAACGTGTTACTAACTTCAGAAACACAGCTCTACCCTTTGTAAGGCCACATTAATGTAGTTGGCAAATGATGAATTCTAACAATCATGATCATTATTCATGTTATAAAATGTGATTCTTTGGTGTGTACTTACTATATTTTTACATCATTCTCTTTTTATCAGGTTTATACCGCATCAGAAAGAGCACCTTGCTGACAGTCATTCACTAAACGTAGATACAGCTGAAACCTGATTGCCACTATACCATCCAAACAGCCACGCACCTCCACGGCTACTTACATAGCGCTTTAGAATGGTACTGCTAGGCTGTTGGAGCGCAGGAAGCTAAAGAATATTTGAAACATGAATTGCTAATATATGGCAAAGACACTGTAATCTAACACACACCCACCCTTTAACAAAGTATACTTGGGTAACAGATTTCTATATGGCATACTACAACAAATAAATAAACATAATCATACCAGGCACGTTGACATTCTTGCATTTCTCCCACAGTTCCATTTTTGTTGTTTCATGTACTGACTCATAGGGAACCCCCATATGCCATTGGGACATTCTGCAGAGAGAAAAGATAGACAAACCCATTTCTGAAAGGAATACAACCATTAAATGGTCTATCACTAACAAGAAACAACTTTTTTTTGCAGCTTTGACTTTAAAAGGGAAATGTGAAAAAGCTACTTGCTCTTTAAAACTGTTGTTTTTTTTTAGTTCTTTTCACAAAATGTAACCTTGCACTTGCCCTTGACCAACACAACACATTAAAATAGCTTGTAAAGTACTATAAACAAAGTTTAAAGACATATTTATTATCAGTACCAAACTATAGCAGAAATCCCCTTTTAATAGGGGCGTTAATGGCATTATGAGGGAAATGGGATCCACGACGATGCAGTCTTATAAAGGGGTGCACTGTAGATGCAGTTCTTATCATTAACTTTGTCCTTACAGACAACATATATACTGCAGAAATGACTCAGTGCTTTAACACTTCTTCTCAGTTTCCTCATAGCCTAGCATGGTAACCGCAGTCTCTCTCATCCCTTCCAACCTGTTAACTTAATCCATATTAGTGTCATTAAAATCAAGAACACTTTAGCACTGATAGCAAGTGGCATTTAGATAAATACAGATGTTTCCTGTTAAGTCGACGAAAATAGAACTGTGATGGAATATGCCCCACTAACTTTAGACAACAAGTGAAAGAAACAGGCAAGGGCAATAAAGTGATGAGATCTTAATTTTGTGTCAAAATGGAAAAGGATAAAAGAAACTTAAGTTATGCTGTGGCTTACATTTCTAACTCAAGTATTTGTTTACCCCAATGAAATTACTGCAGCAAATAGTTGATAATTGCAGATAACTGAAGCGATTAACAGAACAGATACTGTATGGCATTACCTACATAGGTTTCTGTTTTAAATGTTTCATTATTGCAATACAGTACTGCAAATGTTATGATTAGGACTATTTCAAGTTAACAGTATAAAAGTACAGATATGGCCTACTGCCCACTATCTGTCATTGTGCCCATCTGCTGTCTGCTCAGTGGAAATGTTCATGCTCACTTTCAATTAGCTCACATCTGCTCCCCAGGTAAGTCTACTTTTTGGTGACTATGAGATTCACAATCTCATGTAAACATAGCTAATCATACAGAAACACACAGTTATTTACTCTGTCTTAGTATGGACCGGGCTCGCGGTGGTGCAACAGCACATCGTAAAACAAATGAAATTAATAATTGTACTGTATTGAAAACATACTGCCCCAAAACATTTTAGCTGGAGATGTGCATCTCATTTGCAAAACACTTCCTGCAGGCAGGCAGGCAGACAACAGCATTGACATTACAAAACATGGCACAATAAACAAACACACAATACAAACGCTGTGTTGCATGGTACAAGGTGCTTTGCTATGCACCGTAATGTATGAACAAAATCCATTTATAATGACGCATCAGTATAATCAGAAAGCAGATGAATACCAGATGCCAAGAAATACACTGAACTGAACTTGGCTTGAAAGCTCCCAGTTCCCATATGCTCTTACTGCTTTAACAATATTTCCCCAATTAGCTACAGAAGATCTAGAAGCCTTAAAATCTTATGGAAAAGATTAGAGGATTGCCCATTTACAGTTTTTCAATTTGCGGCTCCTTATTTTAAACTAGTTGTCGTCACTCCCGGGGCCCCCACGGGAGACTGTAGATAGATCCTGGCAAGGAATTTTAGACTAAATATTGATTTTGCACAATTTTGTAAATTTTTTTGAACCCAGTCGTCAGCAAGCAGTCGCCCCAAGTGAAGGCTTGTTTTGAATGTGGCGCTTGTGGGTTAGATATCCTGCCTGGGTTGAGTCAGGCACTAGATGGGACTATAGAACAAGACCTGGCTTAGCGTGTAAAACTGATTACACCAAACCCCAAGATTCAGCTGTGTTATTTATTAAATGTTGGAGTGACTACTAAAAAACTCAAAATACCAATTGTGTCCTGTATTTCACAGTTGACTGTTCATGCGCTGCTCTATTTAATAACTAAATGAGGAATTCAGAATAATCAGCCAGCACTCAATAGGGGTCAAGTGGCTTGTGTAAGGACATCATCATAAGGAGAATAAACACAGCACTCCATAACTGCTCATTTATTTGGTATTAAACTTAGAAGTACTTTTATCAATAAAATATTTACATCTTTTAAACTAACTGCTTTTAATTTGGGTTATTTCAACTGGCGGATGTAGCTTTATTTAGATGAAATAAAATAAAAAGCAGCTCTGCTCATAGACTTTTAGAAATTCTGTTTTTCACATATATTTTTGACATCTATACAGTAAAAGAATGTGATCCACTCTTTGCTAACGGTCTCAAAAGGAAGGTTTGGAATCAGTATGTTGGTCTGTGGGTTACAGCAAGTATATCATTCAGCACAAGCAGCGTATAATTTGGAGGTCAAAGGTAAACTATAGCTCCAGTAATAATGTTATAGAATATAGAGGATACTCCACAAACGCTCATAGAGTACAGCAGTTATTCCACAAAGGAAGATTGCCAAAAGGAAGCAAGTGGGTTATTTACTGCCATCCTCACGAGTGAAATAAACACAGCACTCTATGTATGGTCATGGAGTATTCTGTTTATATAACAAGAACAACGTATGGAAAATAAAGAATATTTAAACCTAAATGAAATACAAAAATGTTTTTCAACGATAGGTCTTGAACAGTATATCCTTAAACACTTCTTGCATAATAAACAGTATATTATTGAACTGGATGAAATATATATATATATATATATATATATATATATATATATATATATATATATTTTTTAAATTTTTTTTAAAAATTATTATTTATTTTTAAAATCTCTTTTTCTCTCTCATTTTTGCGGGGTGATATGCCAAATCAAAAAGTTGTTTTTCACAGAAGCAGTTTTTGTTATGACTGTTGTTGTGACTGGTAAGCCTTAATTTTAAATAAACCTAAATGAAATACAAAAAAGTTATTCAAAACACTAGATCTTCAACAATATATCCTTATACATGTACTGCATAATAAACAGTATAATATTGAACTGGATGAGATTCTTTACTACAACTACTTTTGTTTAATCTCGTTTTCGCTCTCATTTTTTCGGAACAGAGAAATCCCAAATCAAACAGTTGTATTTAACAGAGGCAGTGCAAGCTGACTGGTAAGCCTTCATTTTGAATCCTGCACATGTGGACCACTAAAGAGACATGTTCTTGTTACCTGCACCTGAAAAAATACAACCAAATGTATATTTTAAAATATGTTTTATCTTCACAGCTGCCAAGCGACTGCACAGTACAACGCAATGTATCTGGATATCACTCTTCACTGCAGAACGAACACCGTGGTACTTTTTAATTCAAACAGTACAGGCACGATAACATCCAAAAAGAATGACTGACAAGCTGCCAAAAATATAGTGAAAAACAGAATTTCTAAAAGTCTATTAGCAGAGCTGTTTTTTTTAATTTTATTTTTTTAGTAAGATACAGGATTACTCAGTTAATCACACAATCATTTACCTGGGGGAATAAAGCAATCAGTGCAAACTGGCAGGTCATATTACTGTAGAAATATTCTGAATGTTTAACAGTAAGAAAAAGAAGGGATAACACAATAAATTATGAATCTGCCATGCTTGAAGTCAAAACACCAAACGTATTTATCTAAATCTTGTTCAAAATAGTTGCTTATTCCTTTACTGGAAAAAATAAATAAATAATGCAATCCAACTTTGTAACTGAATAATTTGATTTGTGGACAGTTCTGTTTTCTTATTTTTTCACTGTCTACTTGTGTTACAGTTTTTCTTTCAAATTGTCTAACTAAATTACATTTTTTAAAAATACAGTAAATGGAGAATGTAACAGAAATGTTTGATTTGAGTTAGTTCATGAACTGCTTGGTAATGAATGTTAGGTTTCATGGATATTCAGTAATAACCCATCTACATTTCACTGTAAAGTCCTGCCTGGGTAAGTTCAAGTCACAGTCCACGTGCTGGCAGAGATGCAAAGATCTCGGTCATCAAATTGATGAGCTAACTAAAATGCAATAGCCCTGGTTAGGCATATGGTTCATACCATCTCTACTTTCCAATTCGGTCTGCTTTCTTTCAAATATTAAACCTTATGTGACTAAAAGAAATCCAATATAATGTAATACCTCCATTACAAAAACAAATCTGGATTTACCAGGTTTGGCAAAGAGACAAGTAGTGATTGCTAAAGGAAAAAACAGGACTGTGTTATAAATTTTAGAGGTTCAAACCGAACCAATAAAATATTCATCAATCTACTTTACACTGTATGATAAAAATAAAAAATATATATACAATTAAACCAACTGCTGTATCTGCTTATAAAACAGGGTTTTGCTTCACAAATTATGAATTGGTAATACATTAATAATGACAGCGATTTATAAGACTGAATGAACCGTATATACTAAAAGTTACATGCCAGTTGTACTGTTTTTTGTTAAAGGAAATACACTAGGATGAAACATTGAAATTAACTATAAATTAAATCTAAACAGATCCTATCAATTATAAATTACACTTTTAATAGCATGTCAAGTTCAGTTACATGGCATTACAGTGTATTGTTTTACAATGGTTACCATAGCAGTTTTCTTTTTTGTTTTGATATTAAGCTGAACTAATATGCTTATTAAGTGCACTTAACAAACTTGCTACATTTTTTATCTTATACTAAGTTTAAGAAAAAAGGAAAAAAATACACACAACAGGTGCCCACAGTAATGGCTTGGCTGACAGGAGGTCCTATATTCATGCATAACAATGTGTCTAGATTTCAATATGGAAGAATATGTGTAATATCTGGAACACTTACAATGATGAACTTGATCAGGAGACTTTACAAAGCTACGTCAATTTTTTTTTTTTTTTTTAACCCTCCCTCCCCTGGGCGCGCGCCAATTGAGCGCTGCCCCCTGGAAGCTCCCATCCTCGGTCAGCAAAGGAATAGCCTGGACTCATGACATCCAGACTACAGGGCACATCCTGCACCCCACTCGGAGCACCTTTTCTGGATGCGCCACTCGGGAGCCCCCATATCACAGGTATTTTAACTAACATATTCTTCATGTTGTTACAATCACTTGGTATATCATGTTCTGTGACAGTCGTCCCACCTTGGTTCAACAGGGTGTAAGCTTTATCCTCCCTTTCTCTCTTTGAAATACAACATTTACATTTATAAAACAAAACTGGAAAATGAATGTGCATTCTTCTATTCTGGACACAGTTTGTTGCACTGGCTGAGAAACTGGTTGGGAAGAAATTAGTAAATGAGACGTTTTATTCTAAACAAATGGTATGATTGAGCATTCAGACCCACCCTGGATTGATCCATCTTTCTTAACAGACCCAGATTAAAGAGTTCTGAAGATAACTCCACATATGGACAGCATCTCACCAAGGACTCCGCCAAGTTCATCCGCAAGTTCACTCGAAGAGGCTGAAGCACTCAGTCCCTCCTGTGTGCCAAAATCTGAATGGAGATCATCTGCAGCTGTCTGCGTGAGGTAACTGTCAGTGGATTGGCAAAGCAGTGCATCTACACACTATCTGGCATTGCCTGCTTTCAAAAGCTGAATAAGAAGAAAAGTAACACGATACAGACCCAGTTAAAAAAGCCACTCTGAAGCTTCAATGTAAAAGACTGACACACATTTGTATGTCAGCTGACTAGACTGGATGGTTTGACCAGGGCGCCTTCTTTGGCAGTGCCCATCTGAAATTAGCTGTAAGTTGAACAGCCACATTGATAAATTGAGTCTGGTGCCCTGGTAAGAGTGTAGCCTTCCAGTGTCAGCACTTTCTGCGGTCGATTCCAAGAGCTTCCATTGCAGGGCTATGAGTAAAGCTCTGTGGTTGTGGTGAGGGGTTAGAGGAGGAGGGAACGTTCACAGCTTGTTTGACTGGACCTTTTACAGCTACGTATAATTGAGACAGGGAGCTTGTAAAGTGTCTCTAAAGCACTATGTTTAAGTGATCTGACCCTCTGCAGAGACTTAAATCAAGTCATCAGTGTTAACCAACAAGATCACAGCTTTCAAGCACGAGACAACACAGGTGCTTGTGCCCCTCTTCACTTTTTGGAAAAGGAATTCCGATTAACCGTATATATATAAAGCCTGTATATCAAACAGTTTGATTCACACAAAACTTACCCACAGATCTTAAATACCGTCCTTTATTGCAAATCTGGATTTCAGACCACAGCACATGACATGGCACTCTACTGTTAGCGACTGTGACACGTATTGAAAAGGAAATAATAAACACGTAACTCCAAAATCTCAGACAACCTTAATTCTGCTAATGTATGCGTGCATTTGGTACAAACAGGGCTTAAAGGCTGAGCCTTCCTAGTGTAAAAGCTTTACGAAAAATATCTACAAGCTCCTAATGCTCTTGAAATTTAGATTTGACCAGCTGTTACAACATGACAAACAACTGCTATTTATTACAAGCAAAAATAAATTGGCTATTCAAAATCCTTAGTGCTGTGCCATATGCAATTTTAAAAATACAGCCATTACCACAAGTAGTAAATCCCAGAAAAAAATGTCAATTCAGTGACCGGTTAATCCACTGTATATTTCATATGTTTCAAAAGGGTTTCAATTGTGAAAATAGGAGATTTTTTTCCAGTAAAAACATGTAACAAAATATAATGTATTGTAGCTTGCAGCTTAATATGATACACATATTTAGGAGGATATTTATTTAAATTAGTTGAACCTTTGAGCAACAAGAAAAGCATGCTTGTTTTAACAGCATAGTTATTCTTTTGTTCTTAGGCCAGTGTGGTAGTTGCCAGATAAAACTGGCATGAATTTCAATTGGCACATTGTAACAAATGACGTTAATAGGGCAGACATTAATAACTACATGTTTTCTTGGTGTGGAAATGTACCACAATGTACCATTTAACAGTTTTCAAATTTGTATCTTAAAAGGTATGCTAACAGACCCACCTGCTAGCATAGTCTGTATATTTCTGCTTGGATATCAACCATGAAAAATAGCCCATATTGAACTGGTTAAAAGTTCAAGAAAATACATTTACAAAAAAACATACAAGGCCTGTGTGACTACTTAAATGTAGCAGAGATTATTTACACTGGCTTTCAATTAGTTTTGCTTTACAAGGAAAGAGCTTATTGAGATTTACATTTAAATTTCAAGGTCAGCCTCAAATGCAAATGGTAGAAAAACAAGCAGCACATTTTACATATAAAGGATAATATAATCTAAAATATCAGCGGTATACACTGGAATCAATGCAACGTTTTTTTTTTTTTTAAGAAAAATACAGCAGTGATATTTTCTTCTGTCACATAGACTAAACCAGACTAGTACAATGCACTTATTGCTGTGATGTGTTCTTGGATCACAATTTAACACACATCTAATCATACAGTGACATTACAGTACGTAAAGTCTGGTCAGCAAATAGTTGGCACAAGTTTTCTAAATGTGGTCTGCGCAATTCAAACACAAGGGTGCCGACCTAACAAGAACATACGGCTGGCATTAAAGCTGAAACGTTTCAGGTTCCTTTATTAAAGCAAGGCTCTGCTTTTGTTGAATGTTTATAGTAATGTGTTCAGTGAGACACAAGAGCAATAGAAGGGTACAGCAGACAAGCATTATGTACTACTGTAGCAACAGCTACAAAGAGATGTCCAAGGCATGGTTTCAGCCTCTTGGGTAAAGATTTAGGCCAAAAATCATAAATTATGCGTAGTTCAAGTTAATAAAAAGTTTACAGTGAAACCATTTATCATGAAGCTGGTCAACAAAGCCTGATGAAATACCATCTGAATTTTAGGGTTTACATTCAAGCTGTGTAAACCTTGAGAAAAAATAAATTCACATTTAGTCCTCTTTTTATTATTATTATTATTATTTTTATTGATTTAGTTTGCACTCTTGAGGGCTGTAATTTTTAGGCTGCTGGGAGCAAACGGCTCAAATAAAATAAAAAAAACTGTGTTTTCGTATACGAAAAAAACAGAATTGACTAGGTTCAAATGAGCACATGATGATTAGAATACTATGAAAGTTTCACTCTGGCATAAAGGACTGTCTCTAGTGTTTCATTTATACTTTAGTGGGAGTCCATCAATTTTTGTTTGCATCTTACAGACCACCACTGACTAAAACATCACCAGTTGAAAAGGTGGGAATAGAAGATTTGCAAATTGATGCACTGCTGTCTGTTGGTTTTTCCACTGCAGAGCCGAGCCGTGCTACTGATGTCACATGCAACGAAAGAAAGTTATTAATGAACTCAGTTTGCCAAAAGATGTGCAAACAAAGGGTGTTTCAAAAATGAATAGACCAACAGTACAGCTGTATCTTGTATCACTATATTTTGTAAATATATTTAGGAATGTCTTTATAATCAACACATTTTATTGATTATATAGACTTACTAAAGTTAAATGAGTTCTGTTGAAGGGGAAAAAAGAAGCTTTTAAAAATATGATTTGCCAAACATATTTCGTGTTTTTTTGGGTGCTTAAAAAAAGAATATGTGCAAGCGCAACGAGAGCCGTAGTTGTACAGCGGTACAGTATTTTGTTTGACTATATTTTGTAAATAAGTTTAGAATTGTTTTATTTTCGCTTTTTTCTTCTTTATATGAATATAATAAAGGTCAAGGATGAGAAATTTGGTAGAATTTTGTGTTTTTGAGTGTGTGAGTTAAGTGTACCGCACCCGTGGTTTGCTTCAAATCGTCAGAAATTCGGGCATAAACTTTCTCATTTCTCATGCACGACTCCAGATCTTCCTGAATAACACTTCTATCTGCCCACAGAGAAACTAGAGCCTGCACTTCCTCAGTGTCCCAAGGCTGTACTTTTCTCTCAACACATTCACTGCCTACCATCTTTGTTGTTTTTCTTTCTGGAGTGTACTGACTGATGCAACGTAAATGCTTAACCCTGCCCCTGGCTCAGCTGGGCTCGCAGCCAGATACAGATGTCTTGTGAGGCTAGAGTTTCACGGTTTGGTTCTCGCTCGGCTCGACAAATAGCCAGTGGAGAACCACCCGTATCCGTACCGTACCGAGCCCTCACGGGTCGGATGTGCCAGTGGAGAAGGGGTATACAGTCAGCACTCACATGTGCCAGTGGAGAAGGGGTATACAGTCAGCACTCACATATCCGACCCTACAAAATTTTTACTTTAGTTAAGGTTAAACACGTGTGACTCATATCTGATTATTTCATTTTGGCCCGTTCCAAC
This sequence comes from Acipenser oxyrinchus oxyrinchus, assembly GCA_030684275.1. Classification (NCBI taxonomy): domain Eukaryota; kingdom Metazoa; phylum Chordata; class Actinopteri; order Acipenseriformes; family Acipenseridae; genus Acipenser; species Acipenser oxyrinchus. The sequence goes on along the minus strand of CM060256.1, from coordinate 6,147,773 downwards.
TGTTGTCCGTTTTTCAGGGAACATAAAATAGATACAATATCAAAAATACATATCTGAAGGAACCATAGTTACACAAGGATTAGGTCCTGAGAGAGTTCTCATTATTTACATTTCAATGTGTTTTTTTCCTGACGAGACACTTACATTAAGGATCAATTCTTCATTTAAACTGCTAATAATAACAGTAAGAACACTTTTAGGAATAGTTGCACATGCGCTCCTTCATTATAAGGCACCCCTTTAGACCGCAGAACAGGCTATAAAGCAGTATGGTCATTTGCCTCTTACCTCTGGCGCCCAATTCTAACATTATAAAGTGAGAGCACTGTATCTGTAATTATGTTGATCTTAAGAACAATGTTAGAAATGTTTGTGATTAATCTGAAAAGGGACTAGCTGCTGAGAAAACGCATTAAAAGAGTACTGTTTACAAACTTTATGACCATTAGATTTTCTAAATAACAAATACTTATAATAATGTATGATGACTGCAGCACCCTAACTACATATCAACATGACACTCAGTGTTACACTGTGTTCTGTATTATATGGAAAGACAGCTGTATATTACCTTGTCTTGGACAATCAAACTCCTCTGATAAAAGGTGATAGCAGCAGCCCACACTACACACAGCCTTCAGTTCGGGTTTGGCAGTGAATATCCTCAGCGTGCTTGAGGCAAGGTCACCACATGTGTGAAGGCCAACCATTACCGAATCCTACAAAAAATACAAAAGATTTATATTAGAGTAAAACTACAGTTCATTTTATTTTTTTATAACAGACTCCATTCCCATTGAGATACAGCCCTGGCAGGCAGAAGCAACAATACATCTAAAAATAGATGTATATATACAGTACAACCACATTTACAATGACACGTTACAAGCAGAACTCAGGAATGTGCTTTATTAGCTAATGTGTAGAAATGCACATTGTTCCAGATGTTGCTCCAATCTCATGTGAGCTGAAAGACTGTCCTGAGAAACAGCTGAGGGAGGCTGGGGTTTTATATGTTGTGCTGTCATGCACTCAATTCTAGAGCCAGCAGGAAGGTTAATTAATGCAGGAGAAACAGGCAGAGACATTCATCAATACGGTAGTGCCTTGGGTTTGTGTGCCTTCCTTGTGGTTAATCTTCGGCAATGTTCCACCTCAGTATAATCCATAACGATGATTGGCGAGTGAAGGTCCCATATCTACTGTACTTTAAAATGGGACTTGTATTAGGTGTAGTATCCCAACACAAAATAAAACTACATATGAGAAGCTCCTGACTAAGAGTGTCCTCAAGATGTAATTTTTATTGCACTAATTGGTCATTTTGATTTTATTTATTTATTTTTAATTACTGCAAGCAACATATGTATTGTCAACCACGTGGAAGAGTCTGCCACCTTGTGACACATACTGGTTACTACAAATTAGGATAAATTATATATGTCCAGAGGCAACAAACCTACTTAATATTCAAACTTGATCACCTAAAACAGGGGTGTCAAACTCCAGTCCTTGAGGGCCGCAGGGTCTTCTGGTTTTCATTCCAAGCTCTCAATTAACATAACGGATCTAATTATTTATTCAATTTGACATATTTAATATTTTTCAAGGTCTTTTACAGTTGATGGTTTTAAAAATGCACTTGATTCAAGGTACACTACCTATGAAACATTTTGAGGCCTGAAGAGAAGTGTTAAATGTGTCCAGTTAATCAAATAATTAGACCAATTAAGTAATTGAGTAAAGCCAGAAGACACTGCGGCCCTCCAGGAACTGAGTTTGACACCCCTGACCTAAAAGATCATAGAGATATTTTTTTGCGCATTTCATTTCAGTGGTGCAGAAGCAAAGCACTAACACAATAATCACATGCTGCTTTCCTGTAATAGGAATCTCTAACTTAAACGAGTGCCTTCTCTGGTTTATTTTAACCTTACTGGGTTGTACAGTAGATCATAGTTTAAGAAATCTGCACCCTAGTGTTATTACCCTGTAGGTTACTTTGATTTTGATCCAGTTCTTTCTAGCATCAGATAGTAGAGTTAGCTGGATATTTCAAGCACTTACACGTTATGTTTTATACTCTTAGAATTAATCAGATTCCTACTTTAACAGTAACAAAGATCAATGAAGACAGCTATATTTCATTCAGTAGTGCCACAGAACAGGCACATACTGTAAAACAATCCTTCATCAACTTTACATATATATATATATATATATACAGTACTGTGCAAAAGTTTTAGGCAGGTGTGAAAAAATGCTGTAAAGTAAGAATGCTTTCAAAAATAGACATGTTAATAGTTTATATTTATCAATTAACTAAATGCAAAGTGAGTGAACAGAAGAAAAATCTAAATCAAATCCATATTTGGTGTGACCACCCTTTGCCTTCATAATAGCATCAAGTATCAATTCTTCTAGGTACACTTACACACAGTTTTTGAAGGAACTCGGCAGGTAGGTTGACCCAAACATCTTGGAGAACTAACCACAGTTCTTCTGTGGATTTAGGCAGCCTCAGTTGCTTCTCTCTCTTCATGTAATCCCAGACAGACTCGATGATGTTGAGATCAGGGCTCTGTGGGGGCCATACCATCACTTCCAGGACTCCTTGTTCTTCTTTACGCTGAAGATAGTTCTTAATGACTTTCGCTGTATGTTTGGGGTCGTTGTCATGCTGCAGAATAAATTTGGGGCCAATCAGATGCCTCCCTGATGGTATTGCATGATGGATAAGTATCTGCCTGTACTTCTCAGCATTGAGGAGACCATGAATTCTGACCAAATCCCCAACTCCATTTGCAGAAATGCAGCCCCAAACTTGCAAGGAACCTCCACCATGCTTCACTGTTGCCTGCAGACACTCATTCGTATACCGCTCTCCAGCCCTTGGTGAACAAACTGCCTTCTGCTACAGCCAAATATTTCAAATTTTGACTCATCAGTCCAGAGCACCTGCTGCCATTTTTCTGCACCCCAGTTCCTGTGTTTTCGTGCATAGTTGAGTCGCTTGGCCTTGTTTCCACGTCGGAGGTATGGCTTTTGGCCATAAGTCTTCCATGAAGGCCACTTCTGACCAGACTTCTCGGACAGTAGATGGGTGTACCAGGGTCCCACTGTTTTCTGCCAGTTCTGAGCTGATGGCACTGCTGGACATCTTCCGATTGAGAAGGGAAGTAAGCATGATGTGTCTTTCATCTGCTGCAGTAAGTTTCCTTGACCGACCACTGCGTTTACGGTCCTCAACGTTGCCCGTTTCTTTGTGCTTCTTCAAAAGAGCTTGGACAGCACATCTGGAAACCCCTGTCTGCCTTGAAATTTCTGCCTGGGAGAGACCTTGCTGATGCAGGATAACTACCTTGTGTCTCGTTTCTGTGCTCAGTCTTGCCATGGTGTATGACTTTTGACAGTAAACTGTCTTCAGCAACCTCACCTTGTTAGCTGAGTTTGGCTGTTCCTCACCCAGTTTTATTCCTCCTACACAGCTGTTTTTGTTTCAGTTAATGATTGTGTTTCAACCTACATATTGAATTGATGATCATTAGCACCTGTTTGGTATAATTGTTTAATCATACACCTGACTATATGCCTACAAAATCCCTGACTTTGTGCAAGTGTACCTAGAAGAATTGATGCTGTTTTGAAGGCAAAGGGTGGTCACACCAAATATGGATTTGATTTAGATTTTTCTTCTGTTCACTCACTTTGCATTTAGTTAATTGATAAATATAATCTATTAACATGTCTATTTTTGAAAGCATTCTTACTTTACAGCATTTTTTCACACCTGCCTAAAACTTTTGCACAGTACTGTATATATATATATATATATATATATATATATATATATATATATATATATATATATATATATACACACACACACTGCAGACAACAACACATATAGTATTTAAACTTCACACAAGCCATTACAACCTCCATGTTTGATATGATCTCCTGGAGTTCTGTTTTCGCTGTAACGTAGGAGGTCAGAGGTGAATACAAGCTGCTGTCACTTCTGGTTTTGGACTTTCTCTTTAAATTCTCTTGCTTCCTTCTCTCTTTCTCCTCGCTGCTCAGTTCTGCTGGGTTTTTCCATGGGGTAGGTAATTCCACTACTTCACTTGACAAGATACCAAAGAATGGGCTGCCATCTGCTTCCAAGACCTCAGTTTCCGACTGTGCTCCAGTAATGCGCTCCCTTCCCACTTTAACAGAATGCTCTGGGGAGTCCAATGAACTAGCAGGTTCACCTACAGCAGCTTTATGCATGAGGCTCCGTGGGTGTTGGTGCTTGATGAGTCTATCCTATATACCTTCAGGCTGTACTCCATCGACAGAAAGGAGCACAGGTAGCCTTTGCCAGACCCAAGGTTTATCACCTAAAGAAGGTAAGGGGGAAGAAAATGTGCTGAAATAATGATGTATTGAATACATATCCTCTTCAGGGACAATGTTTTTTTGTGTTTGTTTGTTTAATGTTTACAGACCAGAATCTGTTGGTGCTGTGCACAAACTGTCAACATTACCTACACAGAGGTTTAGCATAATAAAGCCATTTTCCCTAAGAATTCATAACTATAGAACATAAAGTGTCTGAGTACTTAATCAGTGTTCTTTTCTCTGTTCTTTTGAACTGAGTGTTGATATTTGAAAGGTATGTGGAATCTTGGCACTTGGCTTATCAGAAGCAAGTAGATCACAGTATAAGAAACACCTACCTGCTGTATATTGCAGTACTTGGCTAAACTTGCCACCAGTTCTGACATGACTTTAACTTCATGGGATTTCTTGTCATTCATAAAGTCGTCTGTTCCCAGGGCTTTATCTAGAAGGGATGGTACTAGTTACATTTATTGCCAAAGATGTGCTGTTGCTTTGGCTCAACTAGCAACTTAGTCGTGGTTAAAACATGAACATTGCAATATTTCAAATGCATTTATAACAATACAGGCATTTTAGATCAATGTATTGTGGTCTGTGTATGTAGCTACTGTAAACAAGGAACAGGCTTTGACATGTACTACTATAGCCTCTGAGCTGCTCCAATCTTGCAAATAACAGCGCATCTCAACAATGTGTATAATGGACACTCTGACATGCAAAGGAGAGAAAAAATATTGAATCTTCAAATAGTACAAAATCTAATGCCTAGCCTCCATCACCATACCAGGCCGTGCATCATTGTGCTTTACCGACTTTGACAAATTCTCCATTAGAAACCTCTCATTCTGAACACTGTACAGTTCCTTAACTTTGGCTTGATATCCTTTAAATAGAGGACTGCACACAGCTGGTGCGCCTAACTTGCCAAAATTAAAATACAGTGTTCACATTTTCAAGAGTGTGTTGATCATTCAAACAGCCCTTGAACTTGACATTCTGTTTTCCTGTTACTCAATACTTACTGGCCTGTTCCTTTAATTTCTCCTTACAATACTGTTGTTGTTTGTATCTTAGGTCTATTTCACATACTGCTTCCATGCCACTTGAGAACTAAAAGCTACCGCTTTGTTCTGAAAACATCCCTCCTCACACAGTAAATACAAAATCAGAGCTATCAGCATAAACATAGCCATGCACTACACCCAACATTTCCATGTAAAAAGCAGACAGATGCCTCCATAGACCCAAAAATTCAGATACTTTCAATAAATAGATGAATACGTGCTTCTCTATATATGTTAATCTTCATGAGGAAGTACAGTAAGTCTGACTTAGTTTACTAGGTTTCTAAGTGTTTTCTTATAATTCTCATTGAGTGTTATGAAGTTATGGGTGGCTTCTCCAGAAATGTGTGAAAATGTAAGAGTTATGCACAGACGGGTCATCGATGTCACTACCTGTGCTTTCCCGCCCCCCTCTGTGTAGCCCCTGCAGCAAATCCTCCAGCGACGTGCACACCTGAAGATGCGGCAGGGAGTGGGCTTTCGCTGCCTGAAGAAAGCTGGCCACATCCACTAACTTTAGAGAGTCATCACCGAAACCACAGAAACACAGGCTGCTTTCTGTTTAAATAATGGCAATTAACAAAATATATAGTATTAGCTAAACGTATGACCATATGCATAAGACACATTTACAATGTGAAGCATTCGTGGGAGACGTGGAATCTATTATTATTATTATTTGTTTATTTAGCAGACGCCTTTATCCAAGGCGACTTACAGAGACTAGGGTGTGTGAACTATGCATCAGCTGCAGAGTCACTTACAATTACGTCTCACCCGAAAGACGGAGCACAAGGAGGTTAAGTGACTTGCTCAGGGTCACACAATGAGTCCGTGGCTGAGGTGGGATTTGAACCGGGGGACCTCTTGGTTACAAGCCTGTTTCTTTAACCACTGGACCACACAGCCTCCTTCTAAGATGATCACATTCACTTTCAATATTCTTGTACTTTGATCATCGCCAATTGTCAAATATGAAATATCCCTTTACGATGGGCAGTGGCTGAGTGGATTGGCAGTGTTGTCTAAAGCATTGCAAGATGATCTCACACGTGCTGTAATGTTAAGGGTTTCTGTCTGGGTTCAGAGCAAGCATTTCCTTAATAAACCTGGGTTCAGAGCAAGCATTTCCTTAATAAACATGCTGGGACGCTTCTCTTGATTGCCTTGAAAGCACATTCAAATTAGAATGGTAATGTTCTATCAGCACTGCGTTTTTCATCTTTGGTATTTTAAATATAACCACAACGCTCTGGTCTGACAAAGTCCCGACCTGTGGACCACCTACCTTCTTGTACAGGCACTGGCGCCGTCTGCTGGTTGCAGCCTGTAATTACCGCCAAGACGCATTCAGGTGCGACAGCTACAAACTCATTCCAAATATCCTCGGTATAAAAATAGACAGTATGAGCGTTTGATATCCTCAGCGAGGCACTGAGAAATCTTTTAATAGCATCCAATTTATTTCTCACAGTTTCGATAGAGATATCACATATTAACCATGATAACATTTTTAAATTCTGTTTACTTTTTGCAGAAAACTTCTAAAGCTACGGCTTCAATGGAACGGCGAATACAGCCAAGCCCGAGTAATAGCATACAGATTTTCTTTTTTTTTTCTTCTTTTTTTTTTAATGACGCCTCTTAGAAGTCATGTTGGTAGTACTGAAATGCATTTGCCTCACGGTCTTCGGAATGGCCGACAAAACATGGTGCATTTTGCCACAACAAATATGTCTCCCCTTTGGGCTCTGCATTCACGGGTAATGTCTGAACTAAATGTGATGACGCAAAGAACCTGCGACTCCTGTAAACTCATCAGAAGTAGCCGAAGTACGGCGTGGTTGTATAAACGTGTTTTGTTGATTAGTTATCTGGAATATGGCATCAGCAGCCAAATTAGAAATCACGAAAAAGGCAGCATTTCCTGTCCACCATGCTTATAAAAACAAAGGACAGCTTCCTTCCTCGGCTGTCATGAAAACGAAACGCAAATGGATACCACCAGATAAAGCGTTTGCTGGCAGCGTGAAAGAAGGTATGTGTTAACTTGTACTGTCTGCTGCTGTTTCGTAGTACCGCTATTATATGTGTACAGACAGGAGTGTGCTTTTGCTAATCTGATCTTTAAGTGTACTATGTGTGCATTTCAGCCAAGACATATGACATGTGTTGCATGTTTCAACAATGTTGCCTCGATCAAATGCCTGAATTGTATTTTCTCTGAGTGAGTGACACTGCTGACGCAGGTTAACTGCAGACACGTTAGCTACAGGTTTCCCTCGCGCAGTCTAACTTTGGGATTGCACACCGAATTACATTATTATTATTATTATTATTATTATTATTATTATTATTATTTTAATAATAGCGCTAGCAGCAGCGTCACTCGTCCCCAATTGTTCCAATGTTGAAGATCTTTTGGTTAATATACCGTGGGATATGGTTCCTGGTCAATTTCATTTCAGCAGTGTGTGAGGAAACCATTGTGTCATTCTGAATTGTATCTTAAATGTCTTAATGTTCTGCTCAGGACAGGGCTTTGCGTTCCATAGAAAACAGAAGGTTCAGTATGAATACAAGAAACTGCTGCGCAAGGAAAAGAGAGCAAAATCCCAACCAGTGGTGCAGTACACTGACAGTTACCCGGAGCATCTGAAGCACTTGTATCTGGCAGAGGAAGAAATGATAAAGAATGAGGAACAGCAGAAGAAGAAAGAAAGGAGAGCGAGAGATGTGAACCCCTTGCCAGAAGAGGCAGCTACTCCTGCAACTACAACTACTGCGGCTACTTCGACAACTGATACTGAGCCCAAGAGGTATGCACTGTGACTGCACCACGTCCTTCAGAGAAACATTGAACAGAGAGATCACCAATCTGTGTAAACATTTGTTGGTATTATAAATTCACTGTTGATAAAACATAACTGACAGCAGGTTTTCTATCTATTTCCATTTCAGACCTGATAAACAAGAACAGAAATTCAAGAAGACGTCATATCAAAAGACGAAAGAGGAGTATGAACGGATCCAGACCAAGCGTGCTCAAAAGAGACAGGTGAGTACCTACAAATTAGCGAGCTTGTGAGCCTTGTCCTGTATTCTGAAATACAGTATCACAAACTGAGTACTGCTAAAAGAGATTGGACAGCATTTAGTTAAAAAAAACCAAAAAAAAAAAACCATTAACTTACTTTAGATAATTGTTTTAGGACATAAGGACGGTTTCTAGCACTACAAAGCCACATTGTATGGTACAATTTAATTTAATACAGTAATTATGGTTTGATGTCCCTAGGGGGACCGTGCAGGTGTTTTGTATGAAATTGATCATTTATAACATGAGGTTTGTAATCCTCTTAAATTGTTCATTTCCTTTTTAATTTCCAGCTGTAAGCTTCTATTTGCCAGAAGATGAATGTGTTGGCTGTCATGCCGCATTTTAAATAAGCTTTTTTTTTAATAGTTACATTTATTCCTGGTTGCTGATCTCAATTGTTTAAGCTGCTTATGTTGCACAGTGAACATCAATTGACTATGACCTACTATAATGGTATTTTTCTCTTTTTTTCTTTTTCTAGGAGGCAGAGAAGAACAAACAACAAAGACAGGAGGCTCTGAGGATATACAAGCAAAAGAAAATGGAAACTTATCAAATATTGAGCAGGAAGACTAAAAAGGGACAGCCTAACCTGAATGTACAGATGGAATATCTGCTTCAGAAAATTCAAGACAATCAGTCCAAGGGAAGCAAGTAACTTGACAAATGGCTTCCATTATAAGAAGTGGGAGTGTTCACTGTATTGTAGTATTCCTACATCACAAGGATTTCCAAATGTACCTGCTTCCCTTCTGGTTCCAAATAAACATGGTTGTAAATATATACACACTGTTTTGTAAGATGACATGTATTTTACTCTTACTCATGTATTTTGTTGATTGCATAGTATTGGTGAATATGGCTGGAAATGGAATACTGCGGAAATGCTTTATTGCTGTGCACTTCCTCAATGCAGTCGTTTCATTCATTGTCATCATCACGCAAATCAGACGTGTGTTTATTTTAGATTTATTTTTAATTTCTTTGTTCTATGTAAAACAGAACAAAAAAACACACCATTAACAGTAAGTTAAGATATATTTGTTTTATTCAGGGGTGAAATTCTGCCGGTACTCCATGCCGGATCTTATTTTAATGCCTGTACTGGGTAGCGGGGCTTATTTCATCTGTTTTTCATCCAACGCGGGTGCATTCCGTTCATTCACGCTAGTGCATCGTTTCTCAAATGTGCTTTCATTCATTACAGTTCATACTGCTCGCATTCTGTTTTCTAATACTTCTCTGTCTCCTAGCTACTGGCCACAATTAAAGTCAGTATAAACACTGCATGTTGATTGGCTGAGCTTGCATTCTGATTAGATTTCATTTTGGCATGTGTCACGAATCTCTGCCCATTTCGCTTTGTTTCAGTGTTCATTGGTTGATCAACAAGAGAAGACTAGCAGCGAGACGTGAAAACAGTGGCATGGAGTAATTATTTTCTTAAATTCGGGGAAACTATCACAATATTCGAACGACCATTGCTGCACGTGAATTTGAAGGAAATAATTCACGTTAGTGTCCGTCATAAATTACACAGTTGATAAATATTTGAAATAATTATCACAACGTGCTTTGTCTTGCACCGATTTCTAAAATGGCAAGTGATGTGTGGGTCAGTGGGGATTAACATAAAAAACAGGATCAACAAAGTGCTGCTTCAGATTTGGCAAATGAGTCAGAATAGCGATGCAGGTGTGCTTTTACGCTTTCCAAACACTGGCCCAATTTGCAAGGTAAATGTCAAGTACAGTGATCAAAGGTTTGTTTTGTTGTGATCCTAGTACCTTCTGACACAAGGACTGTAAATGTACAATGCCCTACAGTTTATTTAATTTAAATCTGAGTTTTCACTTGCATGTAAAGGCATACGTAAACCAAAGTAATGATATTACTTTATGAAAATGTGTAGTTTGTCACTTTGTTATTGTGTAGGAACCACAATGCCAGGGATTTTAAAAAAATAAATAAAAACAAAAAGCTGATCGCTACATTTATACTGTTTCTGCCTGAAATATACTAATATTTTTTTCTGGAATGGATCATGGTATAATTAATCTACACAGAAACACAACAGCGAAGCACACAGAATATATTGTAGAATAAGTAATCTGTAAAAACTAAAAAAATAAATAACAGAAAATATGTTATAACCCAAGGTTATCAAGTAGCATAGCCAGGTCCTGTTGTAGGGGAGCACCCAGGGTCTAGAAAGTATGGGGAGGATTTCAGAGAACACAATGGAGATTGAAATGGCCAAGTCATTTTTTAAGAGTAGTGCCTGGTACATTAAATAATAGAGGGGTATTTCAGCCCGTATTGTGCATTGTTTGACTTAGACCTTTTTGTATCATTTATTCATAGCACAATTTTATTTATACACATTTTGTATAACATCCCCCCCTTAGGATATCTTGAAATAAAACTCCCTCTCTATAGCAGTTCTGCACAGTGTAATATTTCTTAATAAGGTTTAACTTAAGTGTTATATTACAGTACATGACTGAGTCATACATGCAGAGGGTACAGAGCTTTCAGTACTTCAGCTTCTTTGTTTATGATGAAGTGGTTATATTTTATCAGTTATTTTATGGCTTATTTTGTATTCATAAATGTACTGCTGCGCATATGAGTACCTGCACTTTTTTGTTGAGCATTTCACCCCTGGTTTTATTGCATTAAACTAGTGTGTTTTTGTTTGTATAAAATGTTGTTTTCAATACTTTTTGTTTTGTTTTTACACATTTGCAACTGTATTTATCACAGTGCAAGCAGTACCACGCTACAGCTCCTATGTTGATTCGTACTCAGAAAAAAAGTGTACAATGACGTCACATTAGCGAAGTTATCAATTGTGTGCTTGAACTCAATCCAGTCTGTTTCATTGCAGCTATAAATCTCAAAAGAATGCAATAATTAGCTACTGTAGCTTTATTTTTGTACTGCAAATTGTATATGTGTATAATTACGATTGGAAAGCCTAATTGTTTTAACAGGCACGTTACTGTAACTGTTCAAAGAAAAGAAAAGAAAGAAAAAATACACAACTGTTTTCTTGACTATACTGCCAAGACGCTGTTGTACTGTGCAGAAGGAATCCATCCCCTGGAAAAGTTGCTATGGAAACAGCAAACAAAAAATAAATCATTTGTTTTGACTGCTGTGAAGCTACAGTTTTAACCAATAGCAGTGCACACAAAATGGCCTGCGGCTGACAAAATTGCCTGAGGAAGAAGTAGCGACAGTAACTCGGTGTAGTTTTCTAGAAAGTAAAGTTTGTTTGTTTTTTCTTGGTACTGCTACGAGTCCCCACGGAGTGGAGGTATGGAGCAGCTGTTTTAATCTTAGTTAAAACAGGAACGTCGAGATGAAATTTTGGTTCCATTGCATGTGCAAGCAGCTTCGAAGTGAAATTTATAGTCTGTTAGTTTAAACATTTCCAGGTACGTTCAACTAAAGGCACCTTCAGCTTTTTTTAAATATGCTTTTAAAAATATGTCAGTATTTGTGGCAACTCGGATTTGTCAAACTGAAAGATTTTATCAGTTGCTTAAATGAAGTGTAAATTGTTCTTATGACGGTGCTTTGAAACAACGTGCATGCTGTGCTGGGAAATATTATTTTCCTATTTCATTAGTTAACTCTTGTTAGCTAAATGTTGTTGCTAAGGACAAGGTCATGACTCGTGACTTCTGCTTCCTGGTTTATGTTGATCTTTAGAGTTATACATACTTGTTACTTTAACATTTTACACTCAATTTCCCTACTCCACTTTCTAACAGTACTTTATAGCAATAATCTAGCTTCAGTAACATTTCCAGTGTTGTGCAGTTGAATCTTCCAAGATGTATATGAAAAGCATTGGGGAATCATGGTAAACACGGTTAATCATCGCGAATCACTCAAAACTATGGTACATAGCTATTGTAATAAAGGGGATTTTAAACGTTATTAAACCTTGAATGCAATTTACAATTATGGTTAAACACTTTAAGCGTAATGCAAAATAAGAGAAATCCCTCACAGTTATCACAATTATTTGTAATGCAAAATGAGTACATGAAAATGGATTTTCTTTTCAATGGTCTTTACTTTTGAAATTATTTCATGCACAATTTTCCAGTTAGCATTAGCCATTTTAACCTAATGAATGTGTTGCTTTCAAAATGTTGTATCCTGTATTTAATCTAAAGCTATTTTTTTTTTCTTTGTTCTTTTTTCCAGATGACATTGACAGTATCCTATTAAAAAAAGGTATTGCAACAGGACATAACTCTTTCAGATGTATAACCAATCACAGGTAACTGGCTTCACAGCCTGGGCTAATGTGCGTCTGTTGGCATCGGACCCCCAGGTCACCAATGTGTTAAAGGATCTCTTCATCGGCACACATTTAAAAGCCCTTTTAGAAAGTAAGTTACAATTCAGTCACTTCATGTACTATAACCACCGGCTGATTGCAAAGAAAATTATTTGGGGACGATTTCACCTGGACTTGTCAAGCTGTAATATATAAATGGTTATATTGAATAAACAAAATTTGAAGGTAAATCAAAAGATTGTGTCCACATACAGTACTAGTAACTCCTAAGCCACTGTGATAAACCAAATATGGTAAGAAGTGAATGATCTGATATCAGCAGATTGTCAAGATATGCTTTTTTTTTTTGTTGCAAATATTGTTCATCATAAGTGAATAAGTGCATGCATGTTAGGCATATGTTTCTAGAATCCACAGTGTACATGTCACAGATCCACCAGATAATTTTGCTCTTAGAGAGAACTTTTGTTTAATTCTCATCATGGAGAACCAATCTTTCTCTCACTAGTATTTATTTATTGAACTATGTATCTAGGATAACTCAATTGAGGCAATATTCTTGAGACAGAAAACAGAAAATACATCTATCACACATACAAGATAAAACAAGTCAGAATCAATTTACATGTGGATTTTTACAAAGACTTCTAGCAGCTCATTTCTGTGATTTTAGACAAGGAAATGACATCTGTGTTTCTTAATCTTAAAGTAATAAGAAACTCTTCCAGGATTTCATATTGGTTTAAATCTCTTGTCATTCCGTAGACTATTCTGAAACCTATTCTGAGCTGCACATATGAGGTTTATGCAATTGAACAAGGTGTTACTTCTTACTTTCTTTCTATTGTTTGCATTTTTTTCATAAAGTAAATGTCAATACTTATCTTCACAGAAGTTGTTTTCTGCAAGTAAATCAGGCATAACCTGTACCATTACTGAATTACAAATCACACCCATTTACACTCATATATATATATATATATATATATATATATATATAGGGGTTATAGGGATATATGCAAATAAAGCATTACAAGAGCCAATCAAATCGCCTGAAAGTTGCCTAAAGGCTTCTACATTCACAGTGTTTTAAAAGTCAAAATACAGTAGCTGCATACATGTTACGCCCTTTTTTGGGCTCATCAGTACAGCACAACTGTATTTTGACTTCAGAAAGGCTCAGGAGAGTAAGTAAAAACAAGTAGCTTTCGAGTTAAGGTGAGAGAAAGCAATAAATTAAAAAACAAATGGAATTTATTGCTTTCTCTCACCTTAACTCAAACTACTTGTTTTAAATATATATATATATATATATATATATAACTGCTGTGCAAAAGTCTTAGACCTGTTGCATTTTTCTACTGCATTATGAGCATCGACAATTTATTCAAATCAATAGTATGAAGGTCACTTGTTGATGCTAATAATGCATCAGAGTAGAAAAATGCAACATGTCTAAGAGGTATTACCAGATTATAATCACAATAAAAACTAAACAGCATTTATATTACATTTAGCAGCACATTTTCACCAGTTTAAATGATTGATTTAAGGTTTTACTGGGAAGACACTGAGAAGAATGCAAAGTATGGATGGACTGACCCTTCAACAGGTCATTACCAGAGTAGAATGGTTTGTGGAAGAACTAAAGAAAACCAAAATCATCTCTGAAAATGACAACATCAATTGCCGTGCAATTGCCAGGAGAAACTATGAATGTGTATGTAATCCAATTGCATTTGTTTATTTAACCTTCCATTCAGTGCTTAACATTCCCTTCTTGATATTAGAGTAAGGTTTGGAAGTAGGCATGCAGCAAAAGTTTCAAATGGCTGTCAAAATACAGAGAAACCGAAATGACCTGGTCCTAAGCCAGATGGCTGCTTATTCAAGTTGAGTTCTATTGACAACAATATATATTATATATTAGCTGCATAACCAGAATAACTGATGTGCGTTGCTTAGAAATTCTTAGTTTAAAGATTTATTTAGGGCTTGTGGACTTTAAAGGTTGCGGGTCCCAATTCAAAAACTTAAAATCACGAGTCTCTTTAAAGTCTATTTGATTGGCTTCTGTAACAACTTTTTCATGACAAATAGTTTAGGCTTTGTGCTAGGATCCTGTATATCGAATCCACACATTCGTTGAAAGCAGGGAGCATTACAGATTTGTTTGTGTTGTCATTTAATTATTATTTAAATATTTACATATAATATAATACTGATTTTGCCAGTACATGCATTTGGGTGGCAGTCACTGAGGTCACCTCTCCCAGTGTGGATGTGCCTCATTATTCTGTTCCTCTACAGAGGTGATCTTTGACTGTATTTTATTCCAGGGGACATGGACTGTGCTGTGAGACTGTGCCTGATTTATCCCCTAGGTACTTAACTTACTGTGGAAGCTGATCGCACATGATATCTGGTTCACCTGGGAGCGCTCCAGCCAGCTGCAGCTCTCTGATGACAAGCTACTCTGCTCAATTCCCTTTAAGGTACAACAAGGAAAATTGAATGTGTGTTGAATTAGGTGCTTGTTTTAATAAAAACAGTGTCCCATTGTGGATTGGGTATTGTATCATAAAACTACATTGAGTCTAGGTACCCTTGCTGATCTGTAACATAATTTGAAGCTTAATTTGCTTTTCATTCCTCTTTTTGTCTGTATGCTCATAGTGTTCCCTGAGAGACATCTAAAAGCACAACAGGTTGTTCAGTGGTTTCGTTTGCTTGTCTTGAAATGTTATTGTTGTTGATGATGTAGAGTCTCTAATTTGAATTTGTTTTGACAGTCAGGTTTTGGGGGGAGTTGGCCTCTCTATCCTAGGTGATCTGATATACCCACACTCCCAACAGGAAGTGATAAACAGGAGCCAGCTGATTCAACCACCACCCACCCACCCAGCAATCTCCCTGAGTGGAAGTGCCCAGAGTTGTCCACTAGGGGGCTCCAATGAATCCTCTCCCAACAGGGAGGCAGCATGCCAGGCATTTGATCAGAGAATAGATTAACATTTATAATACATGTTATATTTTCTATTATGGCATGTTTTCTAGATTTTTTTTAAAAAAATGCACATATTGCTCAGATGTGCTCTACAGCTAAAATGTTGTTTTGGGCCCCCCAAAAAATGTAAAGGTTATAAATGAGCCATTTCAATTCAAAATAGGTGAAATAAATACGCACAAGTTTAAAAATAAGCTTACCGTGCTGGTTATATTCCTATGCAGTCCAATTCTTTCATGACTATCCATGACCATGTGTGCTGACTTGTCTTTTTTTGGGGGTGGGGGGTCGGGGGCTTAGACCAACAAAATTGATAGCATGGGCTCCCAGCCATGAGTTTTATTTTTTCCATCATACTCGACCTGAGATGAAAGTGATGTAAAAGACCTTGCACACCATCATTAATCCCATGAAGCACGTCCAGTCTATATTTTTAAACTTCCTGTCACTCTTAAAGACCCTGCAGTTTACTACACAGTTGCTCTTCAAGATGACAAAGTGCATACCCTCCAGGATCATGCATATTTAGAATGCAAATTACATTTTGGAAAATGAGAAAGAATTTCTGATTCATAGCCCCACGGCTGGTCAGAATACTGTAAATGATTTAGTCCTGGGTTGACCTGCTGTGAAACACTAGTAGTTTAGTAGTATTCTTCTATCTCCAGCATCCTGTGTTGCTGTTTCATGTTCTTACAGCTAAAGCCCTCCCATCCTCAAAATCAAATGTTGGTTACGTTACAGTTCAGAGAGTGGAGGAGGCCATCCACTTAGCTGCTAACTGCTATCATTCCGCCTTTCATATGGTAAACTCCAGAGGTCCCCCAGGCACTTTTGCTCTTTTGCTCATTTTGCAGACCCAGAAAAGCTTTTTCACTGTATAACTTATTTTCTGTTTGTTGTGCAGTGGACTCCAGAGGTGCCACCTACAAGCAAAAAGACAGATCCACCTTCAGGTTCCACTTTGGCTCTTTTTGCAGACCTGAAAGCATTGTCCAGTCCAATCAATGGATCCGGTGTCTCTCCAACACCTGAACCATGTCCACAGCCTGAAGTAGAGCCTTTCCCAGGTAAATATGTCATTTCTTTATTATTTGTTTTTTTTGCAGACGCCTTTATCCAAGGTGACTTACAGAGACTAGGGTGTGTGAACTATGCATCAGCTGCAGAGTCACTTACAATTACGTCTCACCCGAAAGACGGAGCACAAGGAGGTTATGTGACTTGCTCAGGGTCACACAATGAGTTAGTGGCTGAGGTGGGATTTGAACCGGGGACCTCTTGGTTACAAGCCCTTTTCTTTAACCACTGGACCACACAGCCTCCTATATTAAAAACTCCTTTAAATTAAAAAAAAGAGAATGGATGCATACCAGCTATAAGAATGTCCTTTCCACTGGTCATAAAGCATTCTTAAATACGTGTTTGTGTAAGAAATGGCAATTCTCATTTAGTTCTATGTTGCTGGTTGTGTCGCACAGTCCTATGTGCTGGTTGTCTTACAACATTTCCCAGTCTTGCACATGAAGCATAGCTTTGGTGGCTATTGGTGACAGCATGATTAATGTTTAAAATATCGTATTGCATGTTTTTTCTCTTTTAGGTCGTGATCTGGCAAAGGCTTACAACAGCAAGATCCCTATAAGAGGCTGGGAATTCTACCCTTCGCCAGATCAATGCATTCTAGAAATGGTGAACTCTCATCTACAGGTATATTTATCTGGTACTCAAATAGTCTCGACAAAACCACTAGGCTCTGATATGTTTGAAGGTTGTTTTTGTTTGCATATGTTGTTTTGTTTAAGTAAAATATGATTTTTTTTTAGGATCAGTAAAAAATTGAAGTAAAGTGAGGTACTGTAATTTGTGGTATTAGATATTATGTTGAACATCATGGTATATTTAAAACATGATGGGGGATATGCATGAAAAAAGATGGTATTTCCAAATTGTCCTGTAAATATAACTGATTCATAAAACCATTGTTAGGAGAAATATAGTGACATTCTTGTTTTATTGGTATATTTTTGATGACAGAAAATTACTAGGAAGTTTCCAACAGCCAATTACAATTTGTATTTAAATGTACTTGCTCCAGAGCTGACGGTAAAGTTTATTTTGCGGTAGTATAGGCTTGTGGAACTCAAAACATTCTGAGAGAAAGGCAAAGAAAGCCAACATTCTCCCCTCAAGAACTTACTATTATTAGAGAAGAGGTTGTGGCAAATGCAGAGGTAAAGAGACATTTTTTGGAGAAAAAAAGTGCTTCACGAAAACAAAGAAAACAAATTTGGGCAGAGGTAACAGAACACGTCAAAACGAAATCGCCTTGGTTTGTCAAAAGAGATGAGTTTAGAAAAAAACAGCACACCTCCATAGAGAAGCTGTTGGCACTGCTGGTGGCTATTCCACTGACGCACACCAGCAGAGGAGGCTATACGTACTACAATTCCACCTGAAACAATTATTAAATTAGGTGGATGTGACACATATCTGCCAAATCCTTGCAACATTGTGACACATCCAAGGGTACTGGTCATTTTTACTCAGAAAGGGCACTGCATAATTACATGAGGCTTGCTTCTTTTCCCCCTGCAGCTCATGACTAGTTTGTAAAAGGTTGTCTGTTGAGCTTAAACCACCTTCTTGTCTCATCATCAGACACACCCAAATTATTATCTCTGATTTTGAAAGTATGGGGCCAGCTAACTCTGCCCAAGCCACAGTAACAGTTTAGTGAAAGTGAAAAACGAATTGAACTCAATTAGGTGCTTCACATGCCTAGAAATACATTACCTTCGGTTTCCACTATATTACACCTTTGCCTAGCAGCAGTTGCCATCATTAGCTGTAGTTACATATGGTCTCTGCCAGCGATTGAATATTCTTATTACAGATGTCTGCAAAAGGAAAGACTCTGCTGGCAAAGAGCTTGGACAACCTGGTGGACGGACACATCTTGTGCTGCTTGGCCAATTCCTTTCTGCCTGGCACGTTCACCATTGAGGTTCTCTTAAACGACAGGTGTGCAAGAAGCAAATAATAATGTTCCCAGTTTAAGCTCTTTCAATTGATTGAACTTTTATTTGAAATATAAACACTTGGTTTTGAAGGTGGTCAGCGAACCTGGCTCTGAAGACGATGGAGAAACTCCTGTATTCGTCGTCTTCATTTACATCAGACGATTTATATCAGGTAACCATTTAATGTCTTGAGGAGATAAAGAAAAGGCTTGAAGGATGTTATCTCCTGATGCCATATATGTAATTAAATTGTTATGCAAGCTTACCCACGCACTGTATGTTATCTAGATTTTTAACTCTATGAACTGTGTGTTGCAGTTTAGCAAAGACTACCTGCCACAAGACATTTAAGTTTGTGACCTTAATTTCCAACTGTGTCCTCTGGTCCTGGTCTTTGTACTGCGCTTAAAGTATTGGTTACAGTTAACTATGCTTTTTTTGCAAAAACTTTTGGTACCCGGAATGGAATGTTCTTTTTCTAGAATCAGCATTATGTCATCGTACTACAAGGAAGAAATTGAAGAATCATCATCTTACTGAAACAGAAATACATTTCCTTATCTCCTTGTGTTAAGTAATACATATCACACAGCTTCAGAACAAATAACGCAGAGTCAATGAAAAAAAAAAAATGGAGAGTCAATGCTTCTCCATGACTGTCAAAAATACATTATTAGGAATTTCCTGTGAATAATCTTAATACAGGTTAATCTGTTTTTACTGTACGTTCTTTTTGTTGTAAGTGTATCCAATGTACGCTCATTTTAAGATTTTAAAGACTTCAATCAAGACCCTCCTAATTCTTCTTAGTTCCAGGCTAAATTATTATAATTATTATTATTATTTATTTCTTAGCAGATGCCCTTATCCAGGGCGACTTACAATTGTTACAAGATATCACATTCTTTTTACATACAATTACCCATTTATACAGTTGGGTTTTTACTGAAGCAATCTAGGTAAAGTATCTTGCTCAAGGGTACAGCAGCATTGTCCCCCACCTGGGATTGAACCCATGACTCTCCGGTCAAGTCCAGAGCCCAAACCACTACTCCACACTGCTGCCCACTGCTCCCCATTTATTTCTGCCCAGAAATAAATTCAGATCTCAGTAGTAGTAGTAGTAGTAGTAGTAGTAGTAGTAGTGTTGTTGTAATAACACCTTACTTTTTGTAAGAAAGGATATACAGCATGAGAATAGTGCGATGTGCACAGTAATAAAGTATTGCATTTGTCTGACCCTTTTTACTACAAAAAAGATAGATATATAGATTCACAAATATTTCTATTTAAGTATAATATTAAGGGTCCTGCCTCACTGGTATACAGTTAAAATACCCTAATGTCTACAAATATAATATGTAATATAAAGATGGTTTATAAACCATATACTGTACATTGGGATTTAAAGGTCACTTTATTCCTGCCTGAGGACCTCTGTGCCTATCATATCAACCACATAAAGGTCCAAGTAGAGCATTGATTTTCTGTTGCGAGCTTCTTTTGCCTTTATTTTCCACATGACCTTTAGAAAAAGTAAAACAATCCATTATTTTTTTGTTTTAAATCCAAGTGAAAGGCTAATCCACAAAGGTAGACTATTAAAGGCAGTGCTGCTTGTAGTAATTCAAGACCATCTTTTACAGGGAGATTCCACAGCTGTGTGTGCCTACATGTGCTCTATTTTCATGGCTGGCTATAAGTATAAACAGTGCAGAGCTGTGGCACAAAGTGTTGTAAGTACTACTTTCTTTTGTAACCTGTGGGGGGCGGTGTTTATGAATGGAGTTTATGAGCATATTTCAGATCTTCCTTGTATGTTATTATATATAAAGTCTAGAATGTTGGTCATTATCTACTATTGGGGACCTTATCCTTTATATCATTAACTAGAATACATGTTTAATTTAATTATTTTTGTTTTTTTCAGAAAAAGTTGCAAATCCAGATTGCAGTAATAAGATCGAATCTCCGGGTGTTCCCATCTGAAATACTGGAGCTGAATCAATTCCAGCAGAAAAGTGAATTACATCAGAGGCAAACTGAATTACAAAAAGGTGAGATTTGTTTGTTGCTGTGGTTACATACATGTACATTATGACTGTTTTAAACTCATCCAGTGAGCATTATCCATACATGGTAGTGTCTACCTTTCCTTTGCTCCATGTTACAAGGAAATACAAGGAATTTGTCATGCAGCCTCCATCATCTTTAACTAAATTAAAGTACACATGATTATACATATTTGCAGTATATCTATTAGACATGCACCCCAAGATGAAATTATAAGACCAAACCATATTGAATTTAGGCGCATTTGACCCAAACCTCTGGTTGATGTATTGCATGAGCATTAAGACAGAGGAAGAGAGAGAGGACTTGCTTCTTACTGGGCCACTGTACAAAGTGATAGAATGGTTCTGTGGAATAAGCACTGTCCCTCAGTCAGGCAGCTGTTGTTATATAAGCCTACAGAGGATGGACACAATCCCATCTCCCTGTTGTGAGTCAAGTAGCAGTAGGCGCTCAGTTGGCATGTCAAAGAATGTATAAGTTACTGTGTTTCTTAAGGAACAGAAATGAGGATTCAATTGGTCATTGAGAAGAAAATGTGCTAATGACTATTTGGAGTAAATAGTTTAGCTTTGAGAATCTAGCCCATAGTGTCCAGATACAAGTAATCTAAAATGTCCTGTAAATAAAGGTAACTGTTAGCAGTTCACATGAAAAACATTCTCGACTCTTTCCAAAACCCTGAAAGTACTCAAATGGTTTTTTTTAACTAAAGGCTGGTGTTTATTCCTATTATTCATATGGGAGTTTGACATGTTCGATGAACTATGTAGATTGTGGGTTCTGTCATTAATCACACCCTAATTGTACTAAAGTTGCATGTTTTATTTTATTCTTGGGATACCGGTTTCTAATTAGAGACCTAATGTTTCATCTTTCACCTAACACATGCCTAAAAATGAGCATAGCTATGTGGGTTCTGGTGCATTTTTAATACAATATAACTGTATTTCCAACAACATTAGACATTAGCTAAATAACAAAAGATAAAATATGATTTGCTTTAAATAGCAAAACTGAGCTTTGCATTTAACAGCTGGCAATACAATACACATAGCAGGAGTGCTCATTTCTTTTAAAATGTTTTTAACGGGGTATCGATTGAGACCAAAGTTTAATTTTGCAGAAAGATTTTACAATAATATCCTAATGTTTAATTCTTTACTGTATGTTTGATATAGTGGTCAGTCTTACAATGGTGGGAATCCCCCTTAGCAGCATTAATACAAGTGGAGGCACAGCAATGCCAAAAATGCAGGCTTGCTCTTTATTAACTTACTGGAGTGCAACAGATTTTGCATGACAGTTGTGACCCATTTTATTGTTTTCCTGACGCATCGCTATGGTCAGTGCTTTGCCTATAAGGTATTTCATGCTCGTGCCATGTGTCATTATTTATGCGTGGCAGAGAATTTCAGCGATTCTTCTTAAAATTCGAGTTAAGTCCCTCTGAATGGCTGTCCAGCTGTCCTCTAACCAGGTATGAAGGACACACAGTGGATTCAATATGAGGCTGGACGGCTCAGTAAACTGGCTGTGAGATCTGATGGCTTTCAGCTCAGCCCCAGTTCAAACTAGAGCTAAAAATAATGAGAAAATATAACCTGTGCCAAGTAGTGTTTATCTTCAGTATTTGGAATTGGGATATATGATAAATTCCAGCATGAGACTGCCATCAGATGGTTGAATGATGAGGAAAGACAGAGAGCTGTGTCAACATGCAAGCTGAAAGGGTACAGAGTTAGGTTTGTTCCACTTACTATGATTTAGATTAGCAGTTCCTTGCCTGTATGACCTTCCTCAGGAGCCTGGGAATAAGAGTAAGCAGGGTTTTAGATATAAAGTCTAGGTTATTTATACCTAAAATCCATCACAGCATGCACTATCAGACAGTTTTGTCAGCAGTCCAAAGATTGCATGGGCATGGTGTATGAGCTACCCTCTTACCACACTAGAAGAGTCTTCCTTCAAAGCATTCAAAGAAGAGATCATGCATATTGGTGGAGTGTTAAGTGGAAGCCTCCCCAAATTAGAAAACAAAACTAATGTTACCTGGACCTAAATGTAGCCATTACCTCATAGCTTCCCAAAATATTATGGGGTCTGTTCAATTGGTTGGATCTAAATACCACTGCTGTGAGTAGATCATTCAAATAGATTTGAAAATCAAATATTTAACCTTGTATGTGAGTTTCTGTGTCTGTGCAGATACATAAAACATCAGGGAAGCTGCTGTTTAATGATTTAAACAACAGCAGTATTTAGATCTGCCGTTGTCTAGATCAATTGAGTAGACTGTCTTCTACAGTTTACACAGTACTCTTGCCTGCCGCTTAACAATAACTTTCCACAACTCTAAGCTGGTGACATCAGCACTTCAGAAAATGAAGCAGACAGCCAAGTCATTTAAGTCCCGGTTTAAAGTAGAGAAAGCACAGCATGTTTAAATTGATAACAAGGTTGTCAGAAGGAAATACAGGAGTATTGTATTGAAAGATGTATTTTTTATCAGGGATCTGACAGAATGTGTGGACTGTTGGGTTAATCGTGCTCTGCTAGGCAAAGCAAGGCAACAAATAGTTTTAGACTAGCGTTTTTTTACAGACCCCCAGAAACCAAAGGATTAAGAGCTTGAGAAGCTAAGACAACCTGATATTTTCTGTTCAGTGGCTGGTTTTGTAATAGTAAACCGCCTGGAACCTGATTTTATTAATCTTTGGTACTATGTAAAATATGATTCTATTATGTATGTATTGTTTTAGAACTGGGAAGGCTTTGCACCTTATATGATGTGAAATCCTGTCAGAAGTGGATGGCACATGCTGAAAAGGTGCAGAAAAAGACCTGGAAGTACATCAGGCAAAAAATGAAAGGACGCTTTGAAACAGTAACAGTCCCAAGGTATTTACAACAGCACACCAAAAGTGTTCATTCATTCATCCATCCATCCGGTTGCTTACTTTGCATCTATGTACTGTAAGCATGGATTCTTGCTCAGGCTCAAAGCAGCACAATGCAGCCAACTAGATGGAGTTATTATTCTTTAATAGTTTGGGAGGCTTTGGTTATCAGCAGCTTTTGCAAAAAAGATCCCTCAGATCCATTATTGGTTAGTGCAGTCTCCTGAAGGAACCTGTATGTTGTGTAACTCGCATCATTCGTGATAACATGATGGGTTCTTGTTGCAGCTCCCGAAACATGAGCTCTCAAAGTTTTGAGTAGATTTGCACACATCACTTATGAATAAGATAAATAAATATTGACAGTTATTATTTGGCTTTAAAGTATTTTTTCCCCATGTTTTAAATATCACATGATCAGAAGAGGTACTTTAAATAGTACCTGTCAGCTTCTGATGTTATAGTTTACAAAATTTCTAAAAGATTATTAACAATATTACCCTTCAAAGATAAAATACCTCTTTTTAATGTAACTCATTTGTGCTTTGTGTGTGTGCTAGAGAGACAAAGCCATCATCAATTACTGTAGCACTAGTAGTAAGTGTCATGTGGTATTACAGTATGATGTCATAAATCTTGGAAAGGGTCCTCCTTCGCAAGTTTCACGAAGGTATGAATTATTCTTTCCCTACTGATGTTTTAATAATGTGATCTGAAGGTGGTTCAACCATTATTTCTAAAGGTGCTGACTGGACGCTAGAGGACAATAGTGTAAGATGAGCCTAAGAATCTGGCTAATTCCCAAGAAAATACCTTCAGAGTGTCCTGCATCTCTGAGAAATATCATGGCATTTAGCAAAAATACTGAAAGCCTATTCCTGTAAATCTTTATTTTACATTATACACCATCACAAAACTTTTTCAACCAATAAAATCGCTCTGTTGCCCTAGTATAGTGTGTGTCACAATACACTATAGCTTTTGAGTTCTGTAGTGTATGCAGTGGAACTAGTTTAAGCTGAAAAAAAGATATATTTCCATATACTATGGCAACCATGGAGTCTAACTCAGAAGAGAGCAAAGTAAAAAAAGCTAGAATGTCTTGATTTATTCAGGTGTCCCAGAATAAAACGCAAACAAAAGGAAATAGAACGGGTTTTAAGATGTTTTCCTATAAAGTAATGATGTATAATAGCAATGATTTGTTTTTAAGTGTACTGTATGAGGAGGTACCGCTAAACATTCCACAGTCTAATAAACAAGCCTAATAGAATTCGGGATCTTTAACTCCTCATGCACGATACTTAAAACAAATCATCACTTAAGTGTATGGAAGACACACACATGATCTTCACCATATAGTTATATTAACAAAGTCATGTGACCTGATTTTTCGTGGTGCTGACAGCAGTTCAAGTTGCCAAAATTGCATGTATCTTTGTATAGACATTAGATTATTCCACACTATACATTGTACCTCTTTTAAATGTGCAGTTTATCCTTACAAAGGGTATTAGCTGGCACAGAGGATGCTTTGTTTTTGTTCACAAAAAAAATATATTGTTTGTCTGTTTTTTGTCATTGTCTGCTCCATTTGCTCCCCACCCACAATGAAACATTATGAATTAATAGTATCTCATTAACGATGCTGTAGGGTATTAATTAAACATACTGTACCTGTGGTAAATGGAATTATTATTATAGGATATTCTAAAGAGCTTAATGGCCAACTTTGAACATACATTCAAAAGAAAGCAATACTTACGAAATAATGCAATGTGTATTAGAGAATGGTAATGCAGCGTGACTGTCAAAATGTAGAGGATTATTCTTTTGGTTACAGTATAAATACAAAGGTCTTTACTCCATCTTTGTCAGGAGGGGGAGTAGCTGTTGTGCTGTATCGAATTGACATTGTTTTGCCTCCAGAGTCATTCATTTAGTAAGTAAATAAGATATGATTAGAATCCAGAACCTTGTGGATCACACACCACACCTCGCCTCTAACAAAGTCTGCACGCTGCTACAATCCTGGTATAAAAATGCTAAAGTAATGTTCTCATTACCAATATAATATCAGAGATAACAACTATCCATGTTATTTGGAATCATTATTAAAATTATGTTAATAACACAAACTTCCCGTGTACATTGGTAAAAGTATTCATAGAAATGTTTTCCCCACCTGACAGGAATATAACAATTACTGGCCTTTGCCTGTCACTGTTAATCGATCTAAGCCTCACCAGAGGGGGTGGCTTTTATCTGGCACGAGAGAAAGAGACCGTGGCAAGGAATCGAAGGATCATCCTTCAGAATAAAGAGACTGGGGAATACATTGATGATTTCTCAGGATTCCAACCACATGGTAACCTGTTTTATCTTTCCCTGTAATTATGCTGAAGCAAGGCCCTTACTTTAAAGCTGGAAATAAAATATGCTTACCCATCATTTAAAAGCTTTGGACAGCAATGGCAAGTATATTTTATGCTAGTAAAGAGCATATTTTAAGTACTGACAGGCAGGAGGGCTGGTGGGAGAGTTGTATGGCGTTTCAGTATGTCTGTGTCTTGCTATGCTTTGGAGGTGGGGGTTGGGGCTCAGGAGATGACAGGAGGTTCTAGGTTGGACACATTTAGCAGGGTGGATGACATGGGGGGTGGGGTTGTTTGCTGGTTCTATGTTTTGGGGGACTGCCCCCTTGCTTCCAGTGTGTTTTTACAACTTGTTACAGCATTAAGCATTGCTTGGTACTTCATAGATTTTAGGCATACTCTTAGGCATACCCCCAAGTGTGCTGTTGCAATCTAATTTGGATAAATAAAAAAGCAGTTTGCTTCACATGATTATTTGTTAACTCTAAGTAGGGAGTACATATTACCCTTATTTGTAATCTTTGTAATGTTATACAGGCAGTTGTTTTTACAACATGGGTAGAGGTAAAGACTTAAGTGTGTTTGTAAGGGGCTTAAAAGTTGATGTTTGACATGATGGGTGATTGGTATCAGTGACTGCAAATAGAACAAAGAATTACAGGGAATCAAAAATGGCACTGGACTGTAAAACCATCACAAACAGAAACTAATTCCAACCCACATACTCATAATATCATAATATAAGATTACTTTTTATAGCTCAGGAAACCTCGTGTTGTAGAACACGTTGGACCCCCAGGCAGCAACATCCCAGGTGCACTTGTGCACTACCATGATGACTTGAGTATCAATACACCAGATGTGTGCAGGAACCTCACAAGGTCTGCTGCATTGATTTAATTCATTGGAAAGGGTAACCAACCAGTCACAGAGGGGTATTCCAAATACAATAGCTGGACACGGAATTCTGGATAGCATTATAGCAGAGCAATAGCAGATTCTAGTTGTGTTTATTGTGTATTGAGTATACAGTGATGATGAACTTTTACCATACCATACCCTGGAACTAAATCAAAAATCTATTTGCAATAATGCGTCTTCAGGAAGTTCAGTTTGGTAAGCAACCAATGTTCCATGACTTCAGTTTATAAGGACTGGACATCAAATACTGTTTCACTTTCTGGGAAAGCTTAATATGGTTCCTGAAAAAAAAAAAAAACTTCTATGGAATTAGTGATGGGATAACCAGATGATTATATTCATAAAAGGATACTTCCTGCAGTTCATGTCATTATACACAAGAAATATAGTTTGACACCAGATTCATGCATAGTATTATATCAGATGTATTTGAACAGTGTCAGATATTTTGTTACAGAGACATGAAAACAAAATGGGATCGCTTAAACTTTAATTATTTGACAAGCTTGATCTTTTGTCTTTAATTGTCTGGATTAGTGTGAATCTGTGAGCCATTTATTTGATTTGCTATATCTGACATGAGCCTTGTGGTTTGCAGGTTAATGACTGTAGGATATTTAAACTTAAGTTTAATATTATACTATATATAAAATAAAAAGAAAATGTAGGTTGCTCGCTTTACTGTTTAATGGCATCATTGTACGCATTTTCGCTAAAGAAAAATAATTAATGTGTGATATAAAGGATAAGATACCAGTATTATTTAAGCATCAAAATGAGGGAAGTTTGCATGGTTTTGCAAATTCACCTCCATCGCTGCTACTGCACTAGCAAATGCTAATATCTCATAAACCATTGCAGATGGAAACTCCTTGGGCAAAATCTAATGGTACTTTACTTTGACCTGTACTCTAAGATGGCAGTCATATTGGGCTAATGTGACTTCAGATTAACACCTAACCTCTTTGAAATATTGTTATCTAATATGGCTATCATATTACAACAACTGTTGTTTCTTCTTTTTTACATCCTCAGTTTCTGTTAGGAAGATACTGAGTCTTTCTGCAACTGATGTCATGGAACCCAGGGTCTATCAGAAATACAAGGTACTGCAAAATAAATGTTAATGCTGTGAATTTAGAATGTTTAGGGACTTGCATCATTTAGTTATTAATAAACATTCTGTGTTTGTTTTTAGATATTTCTTGAAAGCGATTCAAAAAACAAGATTTTGAAAAAAAATTCCATGTAAGTATTTGGTCACTACCTTTGAAATGTTCTTTTCTTGGTATGGTTTGAGAAAAGGAAGGTTTTACAGGTTTTTGTAGATTTACCTTAGTTTTTAGGATCTCGTGTCACAACAGACTCTTCTTTCAATCGTAAACTCAGCTGTTCTGTGTTTAAACACACTAAAGTTTAAACAGTGGTTTTATTGTAGAACTCTCTTTCTTTGATTTTTTGATATTTAATTTCTAGGTCAAACCTTACAATAGATGCCTGTTCCTGATGAACGATTAAGTGTTTTGCAGTTTTAACTCCGCAAGCCTAGTGGAAAATGAAAACTTGTTTCCAAGCTTACCTCCTGGCCCATTACAGATTCTGCATCTCTCACAGCTTTCTCTACCAAGTGTTTCCAGGAAGTGCCAGTCACTGGCAACAGCTTGTGTTCAAGGCATTGAGATCCAGAGACTACACAGCAGTAAAGGACATGGTCCTGTTCTTTAGGACAACTCACAATGAGGTCATCAACACTGAAGATCCTTCCACTGGAAACACAGCTCTGCACTTGGCCTGCCGGAGTGGACACTTTGTAAGTTTTAGAAATCCGGATCAGCATAACTGATTCCAGCACTGTTGAGATGATGCACAGTGATGTAGCATTACAAAATATTCCATACACTCTGAGAGTCATGATGCTAAAGTAGCATTGGGCAACAAGCATACAATATCAAAAGGAAGCTCCAACACCCACGTACTATATTTCACTGGCCAGCAGCTAAAATAAAAAGTCAACAGCATTTGTCAAATAATCTAATGTATATATATTTACATTGTAATACGGTAGCTACTGTGTAATTACATGGCAATGGGGATCTGAGCAGCATTTTGTTTTCTTGTGTGATTACATGAAATATTGTGATTACATGAAATCAGTTTGTAGTTTCTTGGATTACATGATGTTAAATAAAATATCTCAATTATGTTCATATATATGTATATATATATATATATATATATATATATATATATATATATATATATATATATATATATATACACACACACAGTAGATGCCAGTTATTAGCAGACCTGATAAAAACTTTTCTGAAAACAGCATTTTCCCGGGAACCAATCCCGTCCCATAGACTTTAATGTTAATGGAATTCTGATATTAGCAACTGCACGTCGCTTATTTACAACTTTATTACTAGTTGCCAGTGCTACAGAGCGCACTTGCATGATTTTTGTGCATACTTCAATCAGCTTTTATAACACACTGACTTGGCGGACTCTGCCTCTGGCAGAATCGCGGCTTTGAAACTGGATACGAAGCTGCATGCAAAATTTAGATGAATTTACAGTTGGAGGTGGTACATTGTAAAAAGCAGACAACGTTGGACAATTTCTTGTTTTAAAATTGTGTTCTTTAGAATTGATTGTAAGTACAACACATATTTTTTATGTTTGCTTTACTCATTGTAAGGACAATTGTAGTACATCGTTGTGTAGTACTATTTAAGCCTACTCCCTTTTTTGTTGTTTTACACACACGTGAAGTAAACAGTTCTATGTTTGGGTATTTCGTGTTTCTCATGTTAATGTTTTAACACTAACATTTAAAACACATGTATTTCAGTGCCATACTTGTACAACTACAGTATATGCAGTTGTTGCATATAAATACACTTGAAAACGGGCATTTTACATATATATTATATATCCTAAAATTCTAGGTGATGCAAAACTTTTGGCCATAGCTGTGCAGTGATTTAATATGGTTTTGTAAGGGTAATACACTGGTACCCAAAGTATTGTAATACACATAGCCTCCTCTCCCTATAGGAGACAGCGTTGCTGCTTCTGGAGAATGGTGCCTCTCTGAACGTGAGGAATAAGAATGGATGCACACCATGCTTCTTCGCTGCTGCAGGCCAGCATCGCAGTGTGTGCCAGGTGGGGGCATTTATCCACATTAGTGAAGACCTTTGTTTTATTACTCTTCATGTGTTGGAAGGCCTGGTGATGTTTGGAGGCTGAAAATTGAACATGAATAGCAGAATCAGCATTTCTTTTTTTATTTAAAGCAGGATAGAATTGTACGTGGGCACTGTGCAGGATACTGTGTGTGTAGTGTGTGCAGGATACTGTGTGTGTAGTATGTGCAGGATACTCTGTGTGTATAGAATGTGCAGGATACTCTGAGCTCCAATTAGAAAAGCATGTATCAAATGTAAAAAAAAGCATGTTGTAAAATAATACACTACCAAATCTTAGCTATTATACTACTCTAAACATCTTCAATATCAGGGGGGAAATCGCGATGGGTTTTTTTTTCATTTTGCTTCAGCTAAACATACAGCTTTCCATTTCAGTGATATCTGATGCAGACAGCACAATTAAACACAACATCAACCAGTTTTAAAACAGCAAACCTCTGAAGTATTCAGCACTGAATCAAGCAGACATGTGTACAGTACGCTTTATTGAACAATATCAATTGAGATATAAAAGGAATTGTAAATGTTCACGGCTAATTACTTTAAGAAAGAAAAATAAATGATCCAAAAATATATATGTGTCATGGGTATACAAATCAGTGTCAGTTTTAAATGACACCACTTTCACAGTACGGGTATGTTAAGGCTTAATGTGTTTCAGCTCCAGAAATGAAATGAAATGAAATTTAAAAACACAGTGTGCAAATCTTCCACAGTACAAAGGTTTGGGGGATGAAATGAATTGCTTACTGTCACATCCCTGTAACTGCAGCTATTGTTCCAAACAAAGCAAAGAGATTAAATGCTGCTCAGCAGTGTGATGTGTGATAGAAATAAAAACAGAGGGAACAAAACGCCTTTATTAGGTAACAGACTATTGTTCGTGAGCTGTAGTACAGACCCATACACAGAAAAGCATGTACATGCTGTATATGCACAACCACAAAGACACACACAAACATATGCATGTAGTTATAAGCTAATTGTTTTGAGGATTTCTCAGCTTTTATGACCAAGGTAACTGCTATTTCCCTTTTTATTTTACAAAAGCATATATCTAAACCTAAATATCAATTAAGTGTTCTTTGCTCATGGTAACCCCTCTGTAGTGGCATCTCCCATCATCAGGAGTTCACATCATATGACAGCAGATGGAGATCTCACTTTGTAGTAGGGCCGTTTTGTTGAGGTTGTGAGGTGAGCACATTGAAATTCAGTAATATTGGCTTTGAGTCGATCAGTTGCCTCAATATTTGGATTATTCATTGTGAAGCCATAAATTGATGTAGATTAGCTGTTGCAAGAATTTCTAATAAGAGAGTTAACCTTTGCCTTTCTCAGTCACTAGTCCATTAAACTGGTTTATACAGGTCTAAACAAACAGTATGTGAGCGTTGTTTATTTTAAACAAGTTAGAGTGATTAATATCTGCAAATCTCCTTGAGGCGAGTTACCCCTGTGCACAATGAAGCCATTCCACTTTTCAGAACCAAAAGCTGCATGTGCCAATTTTCCCATTGACCAATGTGCTTTTCTCATTTGTATTTGCTGCCTGCCCTGAAAATTGCATCACTGATTTTGCTGTGTGTCTCTTTGTTTCCATTTACCAGCTGTTAATTGAATGGGGATGTGACTTCCATGCTAAGGACAGCAGAGGCCAAGGCCCTCTCGATGCCATTCACAGTGAGCGTCTCAAAGAGTACTTACTAGGTGAAGTACTGCTGTTCCTTTCTTCCCCTTCAGCCACCAAAATGTGCTTTTGGAAGGCCACATTTCATTAGACTTTAAGCAAGGGCCGTAATATTTTGTAATGATCCTTTGAATGGTCTCTACTTAATCGTAGTTAAGAGAGTCAGTTTAACAGTTTTTCTAATACGGGTATGCTACCTTCATTGACTGATATTCATTATTCTATTGCCCCTAGACCACTATGTAGGATTTACTATGACCCACAATAATTCATTTGCATTAGCTACCTAATGGGTAACTGTGATATAAAAAATACCAGACATACTACGTTATATGTCATATGACTCATTTATGTTACCTACTTTATGTTTGTTTTTTTCTCTACACAAAGCACCACCAGGTTATAATTGCCCTGTTGTTTCAAATGAGAATTTGAAAGGTTTTCCTGCAGAGTAATGCACCTGTTCTTCTCTGTCCTGGCATGCAAATAGAGTGTACATACCAATGGCTTTGCACATCCTGCATTGTCATTTAAGTTTCTGGGTTATTCAGTGATAGAAATGATTTGTAGATTCATTGAGAGGGAATATCATTTAAGCGAAAGCAGATACTGACTATTTATTTATGTTGGGAGAATATAGCTCATATTGAGGGAAATTATACCGTATCTGTTTCAATACAATACAGTATATTCCTGGGAAATAAGGATTCAACAATATATTTCTAAAGCATCTTCATACCAAAAACAATAATAGATAAAACATGATGAGTACAGAGAGATATCATTTAAAATATCAGCATCTTCTCACTCCAGTGTATGTTTCATTTTGGCACGGTTGAATTTTCAATGAGATTTAGCAAATCCCTTCAAGATTTCAGCCTGCCAGGCACTGGCTACCTGCCAAGATAAACAAGAACAAGCAGTTTATTATAATACAACAGAGTGAAAGCCAACCCAGTGCTCCAAGTGGTGTGTTTTCATACAGAGTAGTGACATCTATAGCTATTAATACTGTTTGCACTTATAGAGGTCCCTGGGGATATTTCTTTGAAATGTAAACCTTTGCAAGTTCCTTAGGAGGAATTTTATTTTATGTCTGTTAGAAATGGGGAGAGCACATAACCCATAAATATGCATTGCTTTTTGAGCATATTCATATTATTATTATTAAAAAAAAAGAATGCCAATCAAGCTCAGTGAGCTTTTCAAAAATCATTAAAATCAAAGAGCCTTTCATTTTTATAGAGTGATAGACATTTGCCAACATTATATTTGCCTGTCTACTTGCCAACATAAATAGCAATAGAATTTGAAATATCGTACTGATGTCTAACAATGAACATCCTGTTTATGTACAACATCTGATGTGATTTAGGGGCCAGGGATCAGGATTGATTCTGTACAGAGATATTCGGGAGGTGAATGTGGCTGTACACATTCTGCCTCATTTAACTCTTCACATGGTGAAGCAGAGACCCGCTGAAAATGTGCTTTCACATCTATAATGTAGTTATACTCGGATACTGATCATAATACTAATTTGAAGTGGCAGTACTGTAGGTTTTAGGGTTATTTCAATGTCTAGACACTGAATGTGGGTCACCCAACATTAGTAAAATGTTGAACCCCATTTTGGCAGCTCTTTCTCCCTTCCCATCTTGAACTGAAAGTTGGATATTGTGTGGCTTATCTACAAGTTACAGGCCATCTGACCAAGTCACTTGATTCACGCCAGCCTGCACAACCGTGCCATCTACAGCCTCAAAGCGGTGTGATGTCACTAGTTCAGTATTCGGGGCATTACAGCAATGCATAATTCATTGAACAAAATCCCCATAAGTGAATTAATTTGCCCCCATTTAGATGCAAAATTGGAAAAGAACCCCCTTAAGATATCAATGCTTTGATCAATTTTAGAATTGTCTTTTTATACCCTACCAGGGTACAGTGCGCTTTGGTCCTCTGCCGTTCCCGCGATCATGCATGGTGGAGCAAATGTCCTGTACGAGGTTGTCCAGAAGCACCTTCAAGAGATGGCAGGGATGGCCAGTCTTCGAAGCAGGTAAAATCCTTCAAGTCTATTTTACATTTTGCTTTTTTTTTTTAAATTGAGATTGTCTAATTATTTTATTTTAAAATGTAATACTTTACCATCAAAATCATTTTGGTATTAATTTAAATTTCAAATACATAGATTTGCATATTGTCCAAAGGAAACCAATGTTAAAAATACCATAAGATATACAGTAGATTTTTTTTTTTTTAAGCTGGGGAAGTATAAATGTGCAGGATATTAGTTTATCATGTGTGTAGATAGTGATTTGGAGGACAAGGATCCACAGTAACTAATAGCAACCTTACTGGAGTTGCTTTGTGTACAGACAGGGTTATATAATTCGACTCAGATTATATTATAATGCTTTCTGTCTATTACAACGCTTTTCTGAAATTACTTTTAAGTAAGTTATGGACGTACCTGGCTTGCACACAATTAAATGATATACTGTAGATGGCCAATGATAACACATTTCTTTATTTGGTAAAAGACAGAAACTGTTCCTTTAAACATAATAGTGAATAACAATAAGTTAAGATACTTTACAAACCACAGTGATTTATAATAAGGAAATGAATAGTAACTTGAAGTTTAAACATGACACCTTTTTATACCTACGGTAAGCAGGGTAGTGGAGACTTTATGCAAGATTTACATCACTCTAAACATGACACATAAAATGGGTTGGCAAAGTTGACGAGAGGCATTGCAACCCTTGCAAATATGACATTCTGGTGGTGCATCATGAGTCTGCTTTGCTTTGTGTGTGACACATGCCTGCAGTCCTCTAGGATTCTCTTGTAAACAGTCCCTTAATAAAATTTATCGGCATAACAAACACAGAACACACATATATTTGAAAATGCAGAATGTTTGCCATTGTACCTATTATTTGAATGTGTCCAACCAATACATACAGAACGCTATACTGCAGTTTTATATAAGAGTATTGATTGCCTATGCACTACAATGGCAATGTAATTGTACTGTATTAAAGGGTAATGGTAGCACAAGGGAAACTGAAATGGAATGAGCATTCCATTGAATATCCGATGGATTGCAAAATCATAGCGTTATCGTATCAGTACCACTGAGCACTGAATGCTAGAAAGCTAATCTGAATATTACCTCTACAAAATCACCTACTATTCAAATAATTTTTGAGGGTGTTCAGTTTTCAGTATAAATAGAATAATGTCAAAAGACAGCAATTACTGTAATCAAGAAATTTGGGAATTCATGTATGGCATTTTATTAACAACACACAA
Source organism: Acipenser oxyrinchus oxyrinchus (assembly GCA_030684275.1). Classification (NCBI taxonomy): domain Eukaryota; kingdom Metazoa; phylum Chordata; class Actinopteri; order Acipenseriformes; family Acipenseridae; genus Acipenser; species Acipenser oxyrinchus. The sequence goes on along the minus strand of CM060256.1, from coordinate 6,112,368 downwards.
AATCCCATTATATTGATTCAGTGGACCATAAACCTGTCAACCATTTAGTTGGCAGAGTTTTTTAGTTTTAATAAAATGGAAACGAAGACGGTTTTGAAGCAAATAATTCACTCAGTTTAGCATAAGGCACTGGTATTGGATTTTTTTGATTTTTTTTATTATTTATTTCTTAGCAGACGCCCTTATCCAGGGTGACTTACAATTGTTACAAGATATCACATTATTTTTACATACAATTAGCCATTTGTACACTGCTGCCCTGCTGATAATAGCGTTACATTTAAAACCGGCAGGAGCAATTATTTGCCTCCCATTCAGAATTTTAACCAGATCCCTTATTCTGGCATTCTTCCAGATATTTTGAAAGGGAAGAATACTGCTCAGCTTTAAATCCAGTCTTGTTCAAAATGCATACAATAAAATGCCAATATTCATGCAACTGATGCTCGCCTAACTGGTTTATCATCACCTGACTACTTTTTATATTGAATTCAGTATGGAAAATAATGATTGTGTTTGGATCTTTGGCATATTGCCACTTGTACAGATTAAGTTTACACGAGTTGTGGTATGCAGAGCTGCTGATTCTGTAATGAGTGAATGTGCATTTTAGATTTATTATTATTATTATTATTATTATTATTATTATTATTATTATATTTTTCTGCAACAAATAACAAGCATCGCCACTTCCTATGAAGTTTTATTCCAGCAGATATGAGTGGTTATGATCGAGTCCTTGGAGTTGAATCATTCCACATCCCTTTAGAGATATAACCCACACAACAGACGGTACATTATCACTAGCAATGTAAACACAAGGATTTTGGAACAAACACAACATACTGTAATAATTCAAAGATGTATGTATCGCTTCCAATATTCAACCTCCAATATGTCCCTGACCATGTTAATTTTCAGCCCTCAACTCTGTACATGTTTTTGTTCGTAGGTATTGATGCTCATTATGTAACTTTTTCAATCAGTGTTTTTATTTCTATCAGTAACATTATGGTACTCTCATACTGCAATGGATTGTATTTGTTCATGCCTTTGTAATATGTGTAGTATGTCAAATGGTATCACTGTTGTGCAATTCTCCCAATGGCTATTGTTGTTTTAGCTGCTTTTTAGTATATTATTATGGAACCACTGAATTGCTGTACTAGTGCCACTCGTATGATGATCAGACTCTGAAATGAATGGCGAGTGAAGAGCAGGTGGCGACACTGAAGGAGCACAGATCCCAAGGGGAAGTACAGCAGGTTTCTTTTCATCTTGTTTGTATGTAAATAGGGAGGGTCAGGGGTTTAAACGTGTTAGATGTCATTTGTGTGAAATTTATGTCATAATTCAGAGAAAATAACTTCGAAATGATATAAGACCCGTTTCCGGTGATTTTTAAATTTTATTTGTATTCTTTTACATGTAACATAATTGAACAGAAAATTCGAGTGTTAATACTGTTATTGAAAACATCAATGAAATACGGCTTACATTATAAAAGATACAAAAAGGTATTTTTCAAAGGAATTGTTAACAAGCAGGTAAAGATTAGAAATGCACCATGCTCTTCTCCTTTATGGATTATGCTAACGACATTCATACAGTAGGTATACTTCTTATACTGCCTTACATGATTCAGATGTGCTACATAGCATTTTAGAAAATAACAGGAAAATAAATGTGCTTTTCTGGATGCTTTGAATTGAAAAATAAAAGACAATTTTAGGTGTGATAGCCTGAAAGTTGCCCGCTATACTGCCTGATATACTAACCGCTGAGAAGAAAAAAATATTTCAAAACTTGCAGCTGAAAGTGAAGTGGAATTTGGCAGGCATTCTTTCTCTTACATTGTACCTGATATCAGGAACCACCGGCCCCCACAAGAATCACTGGATTACCATGGAAACAAACATAGAAAGGAAATCTGTTGGGATCTCTAAATGTGAGCGCAATTATGTTGCTGATGTAATCCTTTGAAGCCATGTTGTTACAAGTACATGAAACGACTTTGCGCCATGATGCAGTTTTTGAGCCAAGAGTTGCTCTCTTTTCAGGTTTCAGCGACAGCTTCAGATTTAGGTTTAACTTATAAGCTGTTGGTCTCAGATATATATTACCTTCATACAGCATGCACAGTGATTGATCCAATTAAAAGAAAGGAGCCAGCCTTACCCCCATATTGATTTGATCGTGCCCTCTTTTTTAACAAGTGAGCCAAAACTCTGCTAGATATCTTCCAAACAAGCCTGATTCCTTCTATAGGCTATATGTAAAAATATATATTTTAGTCATACCAGAACACATTAATCTAGCACCTTTGTGTCCATGCATTCCAGGGAGTTTCACATATCCAGGTTATTGTTAAAGTATCTTTAAGTCCCTAAAAGTATTTATTTTTAAGAATTTTATTTGTTGAATAGTATTGATCCGTCTGTATAGCGTAATGATTCTGCAGTATGCCATGTGATATTTTCTTAAGGCGAATTTTGTTTTTGATTTGTTACAGATGTCTTTTAAGTTGATTGTAGTCAGATGTAATTTACTTACAATGTGCAATACAAACTGCAAATTTAAAAATGGATTAAATAATGAAAAAACACACAAAAAATATCAACAAAACAGAAACATGATACATTCTCTTTTTTTTAAATCTTTTACTTGGATAATGAACCTCACATATTTAGCCATTATTTTATAATTACCATCTATCTACTGAAGTGATTCCCCAAGAGACACAAGAAACCCCTATAATCAGTTTGGAAGCTGTCTCGGGGGATGAGTACCAGAGGCCAGGAGTTCACAAGAATAAAGCTGGATAAATACCTGTGAATTGGTATTGGCATAGTCTTGTTTATATCGTGCCAAAAAACAAAACCCAGTAATGTTCTTCATTGCAGCAATAATGTGTGGTTCGCTGTCACATTTTGTATTTGGAAAGTTCAACTGGACCCTAATATGCTATGGGAATGAAACTGTAAGCTGTTGGGAAATAAACTGTTCATTAGGATAAGATGCCATGGGTTAGATATTTTGTATTTCAATACATATAGATGAAAGTGTATAATACTGTTATATTTCAATCTGGACTACTACTGCTGCATACTGCACACCGAAACTGTTAAATGTGCATGCTTAGAATACAGGGACGGTATAGCATTTATGCAGAAACATACATTGACGTCAATGTATATGTATGCATTTAAATGTGTATGATAATGGTTACTGCTACATCAAACATTGACTGAATATACATTTACTTTGTATGTAAATGTTCACTATTTATTGCATTGAGTTACAACACTTTATTTCACTGCAGTAATGAGGATAGTCTTGTAAACAGGTACAGTATACTGCACTATGGATTTGCATGTCTTTTGAAGGCATCCTCTCCCCTGTTTAATGACGCTCAGAAAGACAAGGAGAAAGAGAAGACCCAGGGGAGGAGCTCAGTCTGCTCTGCCGCCTAATTTACACCTCTCAGCTGTCCCGGCCCACACCATGTTCTCCAAACACATACACATTCCCCAGGGAACACTGTCAGGAAATAAATAAGTACAATGCAGATTCTTGTCTTAAACGCACTAATTATTACCCATAGCGAGAATTTAATAGGTACACTTCATTTCTAATGAGCAAAACTGCAAAGGATTAGGGTTGACATAACACAAAGTTGATGGAAACTGATTGATGAACAGTGTGGCTTTGTAATTTCAGATAGCCATGGGGCAGTCCCCACTAAAGAGCTGAACTGTATAGAGAATAATTCTTTAAAAAGAGGATCATGAACGTTTGTGTTAGGCTGAGGGACAGCTGCTAAATCACATCCCAGTTGTCTGGTGTGCTACGTTTTATAATAATTAGGATTGGGCAGGAGTAAAAAAAAAAAAAAGAAGAAGATCTGTTAAATTATCCCATTCAGTTCTGACTGCAAAGCTGAGCTGAATCTAAATTAATTCAATTAATTCATTCTCTTGTTTAAGAAGTTGACACTGTACATTTGAGGCATCGTGTTTGCTTAATGAGCCTCCTGTTCCAGCAGTAAGTTCAAGCCCTGCCATTACACGAAACAGTAAAAGCAGGCAACAACTGCTTAGTAAATCAATGTATGCAATCAGACTCTCCGACAGAGGAGGCATATAAGGGCTCTGATACCATGGAGGCATGTACAGTAGTTGCTTCTTATTGTGATGAGCTACTAGATTGGTAACAAGTAAATGCATTGATAAGGACTGTTTGTTGTCAAAGATTGTTACTATTGCTAAACACTGCAGATTGGTGACATACTGTGCATTTGAAAAAAAAAACATTTAAACCTGTTGAATGCAACTGGATTACAGGTATTGCAGGAGCCATGTACTGTGGCAATGGTCCTAAAATGTTCTGCAACTTTTCTGCAACATTTATCTAGATCTACTTATGGTCATAGGTTATGGCTGATTAAAATTACAAATGTGAAGTTACCAGTATCACCCACACTTGCATAAAAGTAACAAATTAGCATATTGCTCAACCACACTCAAACACATTTTTTTTTTAATGAATTTGGCCCAGAGTGCCTTAACCGTCTACTGATTTGTTATCACAGATGTTATGTGGATATTCCACAGCACTGGAGCGTAACAAGCAGAAGCATATTGACAGATTTCAGATTGTACTACATATGAGAGAACCCCTGCCAGACAGCCATGTTTAGCAACCACAAAGAAATACATAATTTGGCAAATAGGTATTTTCCTGTCACATGGCATGTTAACAAGCACAGTGACTGACTTTCTTGATAAAGTTGACTAGGTTCCTGTGTTTTCTTTTCCCTACAGATGTATAAACGGAAGCACATTGTTACACACAGCAGCTTATTTTGGAGAAACCGATATCATTAAAGTAAGTATTCTGGGTTGCTCATATTTAAATATCTCCTGTGGAAATATCTGAAATGAATGGAATCACTTTGCTAAATATATATACAATAATCTGTCATGTATCCGTCCGTCACATATCCGCCCTAACTGTTTATCCACCATGATCAAGCTCTGCAGCACAGCGTGTGTGTGTGTGTGAGAGGTGTGAGAGTGAGAGAGAACCAGAACCAGGGTTGGATACCGAAGAGTGAGAAAGCAAGTCGAATAATTGTGTTAATATAGTCATTGCTTTACAGCTGTGTATAATGGTATTTAAAACAGGATTCATTTATCTGACTTTTTACCTATCCGCCCTTTCTGTGGTCCCACTGCAGTCAGATACGCGACGGACTACTGTACCAATAAATATTGCCAGCTGGATGATGGTCCCTGTTTTTGGCTTTTTTGTAAGTTTGCAACCCCTGCTATTATCAGACTTACAAAATCAGCATGTTTCTAAGATTAACATTCTACTTACAAAAAAATTTTAGTATTGGGAAAAGTACGTCAGCGTCCTAAACAGCATATATGGGTTGTGATGGGACTGAACCCTGGACACCAGGTTCAGACTGCGAAAATAACTTTCTCAATATGGTCATATTCTAGGACCATTGGTGTTTGACAAGTAAGCATAATACCAAATAATCCACGGAAACTCCCAAGCTATATAACATATTTTAACAGATGTATTCATTTATTTATTCATTCATATTTTAGACTTTATTGGGACTGCAAGTGGATGTTAATTTGCTGGACTACAAAGGAGCAACTGCTTTGCATAGAGCAAGAGATTCAGAAACAATGCAGGTAAATAGCAATTTACAAATGATCTCGCACAGTTATCGATTTTTAACCCTGAATTGCCATTTGAATTCAAATGAGTTGGTCTCTGTTATGTTTATGAAAATTATAATGTGACATTTATTGCACTCTGTGTAATGGTGGATTGTGGTCCAAAAACCAGCCCCTGCCTTCTGGCATAATGTGGTCACAAGAGTTTTTCTGACAGCAGCTTTGCATCACTATGATAGTTGTTGTGTCTGCTTCATCTGTATAATACGTCTGAGTGCTGGTAATTTGTTGGTCTCCATTGTCCTTGCATTGGCCTGCCTTGTATCATGCTCTGACTTTTCCAGGACATAACGTGATACTTTATACCATCTTCATTTTCAGAATTATTAATTTCTTGTCTATTTAATATCCTAATATTATAGGGTGTTTTGTATAATTCTCAATTATAAAACTCCATTTGCTGTATGTTCTTTTTGGGGCTTGGTATTTTTTTGGTATGTAAATTAAGTTGTCAATAGTAGTTAAGATTATTACAACTGTTTGCAATGCATTATCTTGAAAATTGTGCTAAAAAAATCCACTGGTGGCTTTAGCAGGAATACCCAGAATATATTAATTAAATATAATATATAATTTAACAAGAATCTAACAAAATGCAAACCTCCAGGAGCAGTCTATATACATTATATGTTGTACTGTATGAAGTGAAATAATAAAACATGTAGCCTTCCATTGGTTTATGGGCACAGACTTCCTACTGACAGTGGTCTTGTTCTGTTTTAATTTTCTGTAACAAATATTAATTAATTCAGAGCATGTTCCAGGCACTAATCTGTGGTTAATACTACCAGGCTGCAGCCATTCTTCCTTCTACTGAAGAACCTCCTGCTGCAGTTCTGGTTGCATTTCTCCCCTACCCTCCTTATTTTCGGGCACCCTGTTCATGGCTCCACCAGGAAGAGACCTCCTGGTAAATCTGCTCCTGCCTCTTGGAAAACTTGCCAGCTACAAGTCCAGGAAGCGTAAGATCACCGGGGAGGGTCTCTTTGACTGTGGGGCCATGTTCAGGGCCCTAGTCCGGTCCTGGGTTGGGTTAGAGCATGCCCAAGTGGAGTCCGCTGGTGACATGATGGCCTTTGTCGACCAGTGGGCTCTAGGGGGCGTGCTCTGTACCACCCCCACCCCCGTTTGTTCTGACCATTCAATATGCAGTTTTTTTGACCGGTTTTATTATTTAAAATTCGTTAAGGTACGTCTTTTTTAGCACCCTCAAGGGTGCTAAATAGAATTTTTTTCCAACTGTTGTTTGACAGCTGGTGCAGTACTCATACGTACCTTAAATAGGACTGCTACTACTACTACTACTACTAATAATAATAATAATAATAATAATAATAATAATAATAATAATAATAATAAATGTTAAAACACAAATACAGCTTGTGATAACAAGCATGTCATCTATGGGCTTATCCTAATATAGTGGTCAAAACAATTTTGTTTGAACTGTAATCTGCCTTGATAAAATAAGCATCTTGAGCTGAGCTTTAAGTTAGATGAGAAGTTATCAGCAACATTGCCAAGATATTTGAAACTATAACAATTGTTTATAAAATAGAAAAAAATAATAATTCATACTTGTGAAAGCGATAATTAATATAATGTGAAAAGTGGAATATTCAAATGTACTGCTTGCCTGATTTCTATAGAATCTTATATCGTGTTGTTGAGCATTGCTTAAAAATAATGTAAAAAAATCTCCCCTAAGCAGATTCCTGCAAGGCTTGACCATGTCCCCCAGGGTCCGCTAACTCAAAGACATCTGCTCTCAAGCTCATGGGTGTTAAGAGTCGATTGGGGATTGGAGGACGCCCACTGGCCTTCTGTTCTCCAGAGCTGTTGTTTGGAGTTTCTGCAGTGACGGAAAATAATTAGACATTTTAGATCGGGTAAAAAAAAGTGTTGAAGGGATGAGTAAAAGGCCAAACAAGGTGTTTGAACTGAATTTTTTCAAAATAGTACATTATCAGAGATCATATTTCAAAATGAAAATGCAAGCTTCCAGCTCTTTTTGAGAAGTGAATGACATGACCCGTAATATCTATGGAATTATTTTGTTTACTACAATCTCTTTAAAGGAGAGATCATATAAGGCTTTAAAACCATTTTTCTTACTCCTTATTGGTGGGAAAAACCTTATCAATGGTCTCCTTTTCCTTATAATGAAAATATGTTGGTTCATTGCTTGTGATCAAACCACTAACGTAACTACAGTATGACTGAATGTTTTCTTAATGGGGATATGTTTCACCTTTTCTTTCAATCTGCAATCCACCCAAAGGAAAACCAATTTCAGTAACATAATAGCTCCCGTTGCACATCCTCTGAAAAGTTACAATGGTATTGTAGTTACAAAAAGTTACAATGGTATCCGTCTTTCGGGTGAGACATAATTGTAAGTGACTCTGCGGCTGAAGCATAGTTCACACACCCTAGTCTCTCTCTGTAAGTCGCCTTGGAAAAAGGAGTCTGCTAAATAAACAAATAATAATAATAATAATAATAATAATAATAATAATAATAGTATTATCAGCTTTAAATCAAACTCCTGATCGTTCCCTGAACCTGGGTAATCCAATGTGTAGTGCTGCATTGAAGCAAAAACATTGCTGGCACATGCATGTACTTTCCAAAGACATCATCCTCATGGTAATGTAATTTAAACCTCTGTCAGTTTCTAATAGACCACGGGGCAGACGTTAACCGGAAAGATGATGATGGCAATACACCTGTTCACGTGGTCTGCTATGGGGAGCAAGGGAAAGAAACCAGGCTGGACTGCTTAAGACTTCTGGTACGTATAGATTTTGAGAAGCACTAAATGATAGTTTAGTAGTGGTTTGAATTTTTCCCTTTGGATGTGGAGGTCCTATGATTAATTCCCTTGCCGTTATTGACTAGTCCCATGTCCTGGAGAGGTAATTTCAGAGTATTTCAATTTGAATTGCACAATCTATAAAAGGAAAGATCCCATCAATTTTATTGTTCACGTGTCTAGAAATCCACTGAGCAGGAAGGAATAAGTGGTGCTTAAAATAATTGATTTCATGTTAACACACAAATACACAGTTCACAGACTATATCTGTGCCCTTTTTTATTCTGATATGGTTTACTGCACAGTGTTTCTTTTTTGTTGTTGTTGATTTTTTCTCGCATATCTCCAGTGATGGGCCATAGTGGAGGTGTCTACATACTTACTGTATGTACATACAGTTAGTATGTCTGTCACATTTAACACATTTACAAATAACAAGAAAACTGCTTATTTCATTGTGATGAGACTATACTACATGAGATCCCTTTCAGCCATGTAGGAAGCACATACATTCTACATTAAAAAAAAAAAAACATGCAAAAAAACATACAGTATAAAGGAACTTCTATTCGAAAACAATTCAGATCATCAGCCAATCAGCTTCCAGCTCTAGCAGGCCTCTAATTCACCACATCAACTGTGAATCAAACTTAAAGTCAATCCGTGCAAGTACCAGGTTTTTCATTTTGACTTGCTATAGAAAAAATCAGTACACATATATTGGACGGCAAATACCAAACAAATGTATTTAATTATCCACCAAAACCAGCCAATGAATACTTTGCACCGACGAAAGCAACCAGTCCAGTACCTGCAACTGCCGAATCAGCCAATCACAGCCTGGCAGCTCGACTGGAACTCAGCATCTTTCAACAACAACAAATGGAGACACATACAATTCAGTAATATTCTTCCATTCAAACAGTCACAGTCAATCATAAGGTATACTTTCTGTTTAGGAATAAAATACAGTTTAAGAGTCATTAAACCGGTCTAGACTGCTGTTGCAATTCTTTAAAAATAGTCTGATCACATTTTATTTATTAAATAATGAAGGAGACTTATCGAAATGTTTCTCTAATTTTACTACAGAAAATAGAAGTGTTGAACTATTTGCTATAAATCATTTTGAAAAATGTGTTGAAATGAGACTTGCTCTGAGAAACCAGATGAAATGATTTTCCCTTTGGCTAATAATGCGTATCATTTCCTGGTCCTGTGGTTTTGTTCTTGTATGTCATATTCACCTTCTGTTTCTCGATCATCAATGGAAGTACAAACATTATTTTTAAATTGAAAATGCTGCCTGTAACCACGAAAACATCTGAGCCGGCTTTCTAAAAATTGCCTATTTTACATACTGGAGATGTTCTGAAGAGATTCTCAGGATTAGTTACAAAATCAGTCATCCAAGTTTATTGGGCATACTTGATGCAAACTATAATGAGGAATTTTAACTATCTGCGAATAAACCATCACTTATAATTTCTTATAATCATTGTGCTCATAAGCCTGTATCTTCAGACAGCTATTCGCTATTCTACATTGGTACTGTGTGCCTTTCTGTTGCTGATGTTTCTTATAATCTACAGTACCGAAACTGCTCTGCTCTGGATTGTAAATGATCTCCTGCTCAATGCTCAATGCTGCTGCTCCCTCTGTCCTTGTCCTCCTTGCCCTAACTGCTGCTTTTGATACCATAGATCATACCATTCTTCTTGATCGCCTTCAGAAGTATGCAATAAACTGCAAAAATGACTGCAAATAGATAAAAGCACACTTCACAAAGAAAACGTGGAGTGTATACTGTGCATGCAGTAACACGCAATGCAAAAGGTTTATTTCAAAAGACAAAGTAGAGCCTCATTTATGTGTTTCTAGTTTTATAACATAACATTTATCGCCCTTTGCACATTGCCCTATGGAGTTAAATATTTACTCTATTGTATTTCAAGTAAACTGTAGTATATTCCTCATGGCAACCTGTTTTCTTCTTCTGTTGTTCTGTTTGTTTAGCTCTCTTATCAAGCCACAACAGTAAAAGCAAATAGAAAGGGCTTGCTGGCAATCCACTGTGCTGCAATGCAAGGCAGGATTGATGTTATTGAGCTCTTACTTCAGTGTGACAGTGATGGAGAGATGCAAAGGAAAATTCAGAGGGCTACGGAAACAAACTCACCAAGCCTGCTATACCTGGCAGTTGCAAATGACCATTTAAAATGTGCTGAATGGTAAGAGTTACTTTTATTTTTAAATAAGCACAACCTTTTTAACAGTAGCACCTTCTCTTCTGTAAAAAAAAAGTCATGTTTTAATCATGATCAAAAACAGAAGTTGCATTTATGCACTGAAAGTCATAATAGACAAGACTGCAGATCTGAAAGACTAGAGGGCTGGCAGGTGATTCTGTATCGAAGACTAGACAAAATGTGTTGCTGTTCTTCTCTGTAGAAAATAAGGTTGATGGTGTTTCCTCACAGAGCAATGTACCCACTATGTCGGTCTGTCAATTCATATTAGTTCATTCCTGGCTGCCCATGGTCATCCTACACCCTACTGACAGTGCTGTAGCAGCTGTTTGTCCCTGTGCTTTTCCGATGCTCTGTACACACATACCTGTACATAACATACACTACATTTTAATTTCAATGAAACTGAGATCTTTGGATACTGGGCCACAGAGCTGGAGGTTATATATTACATATTTGTTTTTGTTTACATGTCACTCCCACTGTGAATATGGTATTCAATCCAGATCACACTTGGTTACTGCAGTTAGCATTAAGACTTCAAGCTGGATGTCTAGGTATTTATTGATAAATATGACAACATGCATAGTATCCCACTTCTCTTTAAATATTTAGTAGTCATTTAAAAAAAAAGTTTTAAGCCTTTGAGATGCCTTTTCACACAATCCTAATTTCATGGTACAGGCATGTGGGAAGCACGAACATGGATAAGCATGTAATGCATGGAGTTAGCTATCAAATACTTTCCCCTTGGTTAATTAAAATCAGAAGTGTATGGTTGCATAGCAACAGAGAGCTGTCAGAACATGTCTGTCAGTTGCTTGGTAAAATTGTCCAAATAGAAGAAACATAATGGATATATCTAGTAGATAGCGCACACATTATCCATGAGTGAGTAACATTTTACAACACAAGGAATACATTCTCAAGTTGGTCAGGTTTTTGCTCTCACAGAATGAAATGTTTTAACGTTACCATCAGCTTTTGGGAATTATATACCCCTGTCAGACCCTTGAGGCAATATAATATAAACATATATGCAAGTTGGATGGCTGTCACTTTTGTAAAAATGGTTTATAAAATAAAAAAGAAAGAACAACTAAATATTAAACAAATGTCAATAGTAATCTATCAAAGTTTATAAGGCACCTTTCAGGGGTGTACAACTAAAGGTAATTGTACACATTTAAACTAGAATATAGTGTATATAACTATTTATATGTGTGTGTGTGTGTGTGTGTGTGTGTGTGATTTGCTCTGAAGATTTTGGTTTTCCAAAGATTAAAATGAATATAAAAGAAATATATAAACAAAACAGTGCTAACCTAAATATGCCAAATAAACAAAACAAAAAAGTGGTATTAAGGTTGTATCTTTGTGTTCAGTAAAACAGTTAATATGATGGCTCTGGGAAGTAAAGCCAGTATGTCATTGTTCTCGCTCACACTCTGCTTTTTCAGGCTGGCTACGAGGAGCTTTACTTTCAAACCTACAGAGCAGGAAGAATTGCTCTACGGATTGTTTCAGCAGGAGATTGGCAGGTATGCATCAGTAATTGGTCTGGGAATTGTGAGGAGCGTGATTTTGCAAACTTCCAGCATGGGGTTTCAAAATAAAAGCCTGTTCTAGTTTGCATTGTTGTGTTGCATGATCGGGGGATCCTGTTTAAATTATTTACTATAGTTTGCAATGCAGTATGTAGTTAATGGAACCATACATGGATTAGAATTAACATGGACTATTACTATGATTTTAATGCGATTTTAAATTAGACAATTAATTTTAGCAATGAAACAGTATTGCAGACATCAGTAAATTGTGCAATTAGCAGCAATTTAAATGAGTGATTCTAGATCATCACCATAGAGTCCAATGACCACTGCATCTGAATAGACTTGGCTTCATCTCTATAGCACTCCTCTACAGCCTGTTTCAATGCGTCTCAGGTGAACACAGTATCGATTTTAAAATAGTGAATGGGTGCCGGATCTGGCGCATATGGGGGGTCAAGGAAGCATCCATTTCCTTTGTTTCCCGTTGTTCCATCTGTGTTAACTCAATAATGAACCAATCACTTGTGCATATTGCTTAGTAAGTGCAGAAAACACTCTCAATACTGTGTCTCACATTGTACAGCTGTGCCTCAAATTGTATAGCTCACAGTCTCCCTGAAACAATGCTGAATTACTGAATCTCATGGTGGCCACATTCAGTATAATGATGTGTTCACCAGTGACAGCACTGACCTTCGCTGAACACTGATCAGATGAGTTCCACGTAGACATGGGGTCAGAAAGATGCTCATTCACTCACATCGGAGACAGACTAAGAGGTTACTAAACACGCAGTAACTTTGTATATGAATGCACTGCTACGGTTATCTCCAGCATAGTATTCACATGGAGCAGTGTTGTGATTAAAACCTGGCTGTCATTATAAAAAAAAAGAGTAGGTGGAATGTGAGACAGCCATGGCAGTTCTGCGAGTGTTTTGGGAAAATTGTGTAGAATGTATGTTAATTATTTTATTTCTGGTGGTATGTGGATTAGGAAAGAGAAGACCAAGACTCTGGAGTTTCTCATTAAAAGTGGAGTGAGCGTTGACACAGTATATGCAGGAGGAGACAGGTAAGAATAGCAGTTTTTGAGCCCCATTTTTAAGCACTTTTGGGAGAGAATTAAAATAATTTGAACAGTAAAAACCAGCAAGAAAATAGACCAATGATTTTACTGTTCCTTAATTCTTCCTAGTTCTGTGTTGTCATAATACCTTTATTCCTCTATAAAAAAATTACATTTGTTTTTTCAATTGCGAAATAGGGATTTTTTTTCATATTGTTAATGTTACACTATTTAAAATGTATTTGCTATGCAACAACTGATTTATCCATTTGCTCAGCGACTGTCCTCTTGAGGTGTTGAGTTTTTGTTCTGAGCAACCTGGGCTTCGACTTACAGTCAGAAATCAATCTGTGTGACGGTCACGTCGTGAAGGACTGCGATGTAATAAAATAGCCTCTGTAGGGTTTACCGTGTTTGTAAACCATTGGGGTCATATGGTGATCAACAGAGCTTGCGAGGCTAAATCTACGCCACAGTGGTCTGTCTTTTTAATTCACTTCTTCCTTGAATCACACAAGCTCAAGATCATACTGTTACACACGGTAAAGTTTTCATTAGTTGCAGGGCTTGACATGGGACTGGACAGTACACACAAAGAAAAATGTTTATATTCCAATACTGGTAAGAAGGCAACATTAGAGTTTGTAATATAACATTAACATTATGATATTTGCACTGTAGGTTTAGTTTTGTTAATTAAAACAATGGTGTCACTGATAATCATCACTCACCAAGGCTTTACATTAAAAATCAGAGTCATCTGTATCATGAGAAAATCATACGTAATGTGTGCCATACATTGCATTTTCTAAGGATCTTCTTTAAATTGTTTTAAAGAAGATCCTTAGAAATCACTGCTGGACAAGCTTTTCTTTAGATATATTTAAAACTCTAAGATGACATAATGAAAGAATTGGCCGCACAGACAAACAGATACCATATGTCCTATATTATGTTACATTATATAATTTTTGCTAAAGAAGATCCTTAGTATGTTTCAGTAGAGAATTTCAAAGGGTGTCTTAAAGGAAAAGTTGCTGCTTTGAATCCTGCTTGTGGTTATTTCATGCTGGAGTTGTAGTGTGTCCATGGAAGTTAAAATCAAGGCCCCATCTGCTTTTTGTATTCTCCATGTGCAGTTAGACAGGATGAGAAGTATACTTCTTTTCAGCAGTGACCATTAGGCTGTCTGGCATCTCAGTCTGATTCCCTGGAAAGTTGTTTGATCTCTGTAAACTTATGTAAATAAACCCTTTATCAATATTTTATTACTTTCACTTGTTAAATATTGATATCAAGCGTTCCTCTGTAGTTGTATATCCTTTTTTAAAGCAGTTTACATGAAATATAGTAAGTGTTTAAATATTATTCTATACTAACATGATACGCTAAGGTCTAGCTAAAATGCTAGCTATTATCTCTGCAATAAGAACTTAGACCAACTCCAGTCGAGTGAAATTAATAAATAAGTAATAAAACACAGGTTTTCATGGCATTGGTAATATTAACAGCATATATATATATATATATATATATATATATATAGACAAAATTCAGTAATCAACCCCCAAAATAATTAAAATATAAATGAGAAAGGCAGCTCAATTAGTTAGGTTAGGTGACTGAAACTTTGCCAGTATTGTGTCTGAACCATACAGTGTGTCTGTAAGACAGTACTTGCATGTCTGAGTGCTGTTACTTGAGCCATTTGGGTTTCACAAGCATCACTCTCGCTTTTTCAAAACTGAGTGGGTTAAACACAACATGTCACATAAGGGTCAAGGCACACGAGTGACAAAGTAAGGTTGCAAGCTAAAATCAGCTTGCACATTTTGAATGCAGTGATTACATCACATTTCCCATTCCTTTCCCTCCTCAGCACACTGCATCTCGCTGCTCTACAAACGAATTTGACTGAGCTGTTAGCATTACTGCTGGGCCAAGGAGCTGATGTCAACAAACTCAATGATGAGCAGTGCTCTCCACTCTTCTATGCTGTGCATGTGTCTAATTTCCAAGGCGCAGCTCTCCTGCTTGAGAATGGTACAGTAATTGATTGGACATTCAGTGCTTTTTTCTCTGTATTTCTTCCTATGCACACTGATGCAGAGTAATTAGGATATTTACTGAACAGAGAACTCAGGTCACAGGTTTTAGCCAGAAGTCTTACATAACCCATCAGAGTGTGTGTGTGTAGTGAGGTACTGTAAGTAATTGGAAACTGGGAGCGGAAGACAAAAATGTAAATCAAAATGAACTCCTTGGATCAAAGTACAGTACTAATAGGCATGTCTTAAAATACTGATGGGTAATCATTGGAGAGGGTTTTAGAATCCTAGCTAACATATTTTGCTTAACTGTTCCCAAGTGACAGCAGATGCTGTTAAGGTAGTATGAGGAAAGGCTGTAACATGTATTTAAAAAATGATCAATAGATGATGGCGTCTATGAAGCGCTAAGCAGCTAATTTATCATACAAAATATAATTATCTTTCAAGTGAGATGCTACTGTACAGACGTTTTAAATTCCTTGTTAAGAAAAACTGTGCTTTGTATTACCCTTGCTGTTGTGTCAAATCTCTTCTGACACGGAGACATGTTACCAATCTAAAATCAAGGTGGCTTGGCCATTATAGGTTCTGAGTGAATTTTTTAATCTTATCAAATGTTTAAAAGAACAACAGTGTGCTGCCATCAGTATTTTTCAGCTGCATTTCTAAACCTAAGAGGTTTTCCTTGTTTCTACAAAAGGATTTTAGTCTTCAGCCACTGGAGTGAATACACATTGGTAGCTTGCTATGAACACTCCAACTGTTCTTTATTCTGGGCTCATCAGAATTGTAATACAGCAGGTGATTAGCATACATGGGATTGCAGTAAGAATGTCTTTGTTTGAATGTCCAAAGGGAAAATGTAATGTCTAATGATACATGCAGTTTTAGCACATTGACCTTTGTGGAGTAAACTACATCTAGGGCCCTTTCTCAAAAATGTTTACCCAACTGCTAACAGATAATTTATTAACAGCATATAAGGGTTAACTACGTTGCTACAGAGCACCAGGCTCAATGTACTGTATTAATATCTCTGCTCCAGTAATTTGTACATTGAGAGGTTTTCTGCAGTGGTATTTATATAATGTGCAGTAGATTTGTTTGCACCTACTTTTGTTTGTTCAGTGCAGTAATATTACTTTCCTAGTGTTTCAGTGACCAGTCTGGTTCGCAGACCACTTTTGATTTTGGCACCTGTTTGTGTTGTTGCAGGAGCAGGTGTGATGCTGAGAGATAGTCAAGGTCTAACTGCATTTGATTACATTCGTAGTTATGATGAATGGATCGAGAGTGGATTGTTCTCAGAGGAAATAACAACACTATTAAAAGGTGAAGAAATATCTGAAACTCAACTGTGGTTTTATATCTGCTTTGTAATTTTAACACAAGGTGATTTTTTGTTACTTTGAAGAAAAAAAAAGAAAACATTTCCTAAATCTTTTGGATAATTGTCTTAACAGATAAGTTTAGAGGGGGCAGGTAGGAATTATATGTCTTTTTTCAGTATCACTAGAATTACAATTTTTAGTATGTGTCATTTGCATACAAGGTTTTCTCAGTGTTTAAGTGTGTTCGCCAAATTACACCCTTCTGTCTTTACAATGCAAAATACTCTGATGCACATTAATATAATCTATCACCACATGAATACTGTATGTGTGTACCGTGCAATATATGAAAATTCATATCGAGTTGATCGATACTTGTATTTTTCAATTACAGTCAGCACTCACATATCTGACCTTATACAATTGTGACTTCAGTGATGGTTAAACGAGTGCGACGCATATCTGGTTATTTCATTTTGGCCCGTTCCAACTCTTGTCCGTTTTTTCAGGGCACACAAAAAAGATACAATGTCAAAAATACATAGCTGAAAGGGCTTTGTTTTAAAATAAGTAAGCTTCCATTTAGATGTACTATAGTTGGTTTTGTTGGTACAGTACTATATTTTCAACAGAAGTATTTTAATTCAGAACGATCATTCTGAAAATATCACTTGCCAAAAGAGACGACACGTTAACTGTAATACAGTGCATACTTTTAAATCTGGTACATATTGTAGCAGTATGTAAAATTCCCAATTAAAGACCCAAATTAAATCAAAAGGTTACCCATGTACAGAATTGCATAAAATGTAAAACAGTATCCAAAGTCAGTATTCAAAATTGCAGAATATAGTGCTCGATAAGGCCCTTATGTCACAGTTCACTTGCAAATGAAAATGCACAAAAGCAACTATTAAAAAGTCATCACAGTATCTAAAACTGTTTAATGATTAACTGTTTTAGATTACTGTAGCTCGCCTCATTCGCTTTCTTTTTGCTGCATTTTCGTCATGTGAAATTGGAGGAAGCACTATGTAACTGCACAATAAAGACAGACTGATTTGTCATGCAAGAAAAAAAAAACGCGGGCTGTGACAGATAAACAAATAAATTGTAACATTGAAGAGATGGGCTTTGTATCAGAAAACTGGTGACGGAGTCGGAAATCGCGTGTGACAGGTATGCTGACTGAATGCTAAGGTTATGTAAAAAATGAAATTGAAATCATGAACACACATTATTTTCTTAAATTTCTTGCTTCACTTTATTGTTTATACTGTAACTAGACAAACCAGTTTGCATAAAATACAATATACAGTGCTCCCTTGTTTCACAATTCGATAATTCAGACCATGTCGACAGAAAATTGTCATGTACTATACCTTACTGTATAAGGGCCCTTCACTAACACACTAGCGAAATAAAGAGGAAGCATTGTATATCAATTAAATATTATCAAAACTTGTTCTGCTTAAAAACCTTTAAAAAATATTGGGCCAAAATGTCTTACTGCTATAATATTATATATATATATATATATATATATATATATATATATATATATATATATATATATATATATATATATATATTTTCTTTTCTTTTCTTTTTTCAATTTTCAAAGCGTATGACCTCAAGCAGACTCGTTCTCTCATTAGAGGCATCACCAGAAAGTTGAACATGTTGGATGCAAGGAAGCAACTCCTGAATAGCAGTGCCTGGTTCAATCTAGAGTCCTCCCATGTAGCTGCCTGCTGGGTCAAATCACAACCGAGGATCTTACTTTCAAAGTCAGTTATGCTGCAAGAGAGACCTGACATGAACTTGACATCAAGAGTGTCAGACTGTAACAGGCAGCACAGGATGGGGAACATTATGTTCCCAAAAATTATCTAGAAAAAGATATCAATATCCACTTCAGGACAGCAACTAGTCACCATAAGTGACCAAACTGTGTGAAACAGATTGTGTGTCTGGTCTAAAGTCAAGAACACCAGGTACAGCTCATCAACTGACCCACAACCCTGGAGAGACACTGCCTTGATCACCAGAACTGGCAGCTCTGTTATGGGGCACCTGTTTTATCCACCAATGAATCAACATTTCATCTGTCCACTAATGACCAACGTGTTTGAGTATGGTGAGCCTGCAGAATGATTTGTTCAATTCAACATTGAACAAATGTTTGTAGGAGACTCACTTGTGGTGTGGGGAGGAATCTGTATTGGAGGTTGCACGGATCTTATTGTGCTTCCAAGGGATGGATCTACAGCTCTATGTACATAAACAGACTTGGACCCTGTAAGGAGACCATTTGCTGGTGCAATTGGCCCAGAGTGTGTTCTGATGATAATGCCTGTTGTCACACTGACAAGATTGTCATGGATTATCTAGAGCAGAAGATTATAGTTTATGAACTGACCAGCAAGAAGTCCAGACCTTAATCTCATAAAAGACCTTTGGGACCTCCTTTGACGTCGTGTTCATCAGCGTTGTAACCCTCCACAAGACATCAGAGAGCTTGGTGTTGCACTGACTGAAGAACAGCAAAAAAAATAAGGGTGAAATGTTGCTGCTTTTAATTTTATTGTGTGTTCATATATTTAAAATGGCATGAGTTCATCTGAACGTTGATAACCTCCTAAATGAATTCCTGGTTATAGAATAATGAAGGAACATGAATGTAAATACTGTTTTTAAAAAGATGCTTGTGTCACCCTTGTGTGGAGTTCTGTTGGCACTTAAAGCCTTGCATTCAGCCATGGTCCCTGTGAAAAATCTCACCATTAGTTATGCATATGAAATACCCTAAATGAGTATAAACCAAAGTAAATAACCCCACCTCTCTAAGGAGCATCTTATTTATTTGAAAATGATTATGCTGCAATAGGATGTATGAGATAACAAATATAGTCCTGTATTAATGATGATGAAGGTTAGTGCAATAACTGGTCCATGATTTCAATTTAAACCTTTGAGTGCTGCTTTGAGTATTGATGCCTTGCTTAAAGTCAATTAATATATTTAAAAATAACAGCATGTACTAATTGCAATTTAAAATACTGTGCATCTATATGCTGATGGACCAATGAATTAACAATAAATGAGTGATACTGATAATTCTGTCGTTTATGTTGTAACACACTTTTAAAGATACTGGTTATTCTTTATTTTCATCACAAATAAATCATATTTTTCAATAGTATTTGCATTTCTTATTGTGGGAGGCAGAGAAAACATTTTGTGGGTAATAAAGGATGACCACGGGCACCATGGAGTAAGCACACATTAGTTTTAAAAAAATGAGTCGATAGCAAACAGAGTTTAAAAGGAACTGTATTTCACACAGAGGGCAAAATCATGTGTAATGGATTACCTGGGAGGGCTATTACAGCAACAGACGGTTCAAGAGGGAAATGAGTATGTTTCCTTTGAAAGAGAGAGAGTGAGCAGACAGATAAAGAAGCAATTTTACTTTTGTGGGACAAGCTTGTTAGGCTGAATGGCCTTTTTTGTATCCTTAAATTCTTCTGCTTTAATGTCCATGTGATCGCCTGGATCAATCAATAAAGCTTTGCTTGATATTCCCTTAACAAGAGTACAGAAGAAGCAGGGCTTTACACAACAGAAGACCCTAATCCTTCAGGGATTGTTGAGTGTCAGAAAGAAATCTTGAGAAATCTTTGCGTAACTCTTAATACCCGGAGTGTATACAAAATGATTGCTGGGAAGATGTGCTTTGTTTTCAAGTGGAACAATTAGCATCACAAAACGTATTACAAAGGCAAGTTTGCTGTACAGGTACTGTATACAACCACACAACACACATGGCATTATCCGGTATTGAAAAACATCATTGCTTATGTACAGTATCAAGGGCTTCTTAATAAATCCACCTTGTCAGTGGAATGCACTTTGTCTCCATGTCAAATATATGTCCAAATTTTCTGTGTAAGACATTATATATATTTGGATACATAAGAGAACATAAATAAAATCTATTATTAATATTTTTATATATAATTTCATTACAATTAAAAAAAAAACCTTAACATTTGATAGATGTTTATAACTTTAAAGACTGAATGATAGATATAAAGTAAAACTGATAGTTGTTTGATCAATTACAAAGGCTAAAATTTAAGGGATGGGGATTGGCTGGCCATTTAGCATGCTGTAAATTTATGCTGTTTCTGTTTACATTTTCATGGCATGTGCTAAAACATGAACACAAAACCTTGCAGCGGAGAGATAAGCACCACGAGGAAGAGCTGAAGTATCCTGCTGTTGTGACATTGTGCCTTCCAATGATAGTGAACAGAAAAAGAACTCCAGGAGTTCATAAAGAGGTACGCTTATCATAAAACCATTCAGCAGGCAGCCCTTTGACAACAGAAATGTACCCACTTTTAAAGCACCCACAAAACAAATACACTAAGCACTGTATTAAAATACTGGCATATTTCCTAGGGGTGGGCTGCATTTAAAATAAAGCCTTCTGTTATGCAAATAGTAAATAATGTTATTTTAAAAAAATCTAAGTGAAACACTGCAAAAGGCATGGTTTTGAATCCAGCACGGGCATGTTTGGTGGTGTCAACCTAGCCCTCAGTTGACATTCATAAAGAATATGTGCACACAACAGGCAACTTTAACTAGGGCACCTTGCTTATCTGGCTTAAGTAAACTGGCTTGAGTTGGTACCCCCCTTTAACTTGTCATTTTTAAAACAATTATCTTTACATACCTTTGCAGTACCTACTGCTACAAAGCAAGTTAACCACTTTGATGCTGTAAGTAACGAACCATTCGTAACATGTTTTAATAGGCATGCAGACTAGTTCAAAACAAAACAACTGGGTTTAGTTAGGAAGCTTTGGAGTTAGGAACTGTGACGTTGCAGTAGAATTAGGGTAAGGGTTAGCCTTTCATAATAAAGCACCTATTGTCGGAATAGGTCTCTGTACAGGCACTCCTTTGTTAAGTATAAGCTCCCAAATAAAGCGTCTGTTAGCGGGCTTTGTATTAAATTATATGTGAAGAAAAACATGCAATACAACAACAAAGTAACTACGTGTTCATCTGGCACAAATCTACTCCATTGTGACATCCAATACTGCCAAAAAAAAAACTTTCGAAAAACACGCCTGTAATAGCCGGAACAAGAAATAGCCACGCCCTGAACTTGACGTAGCTCAAGGTGTACAGCAGCTCGACTGGGAAGTGTTATTTCTTGCACGTCTAGAGGTTCTCTTTGTAGATCGAAATTAAGGCCACTTAATTAACCTACAGCTGATCACACTCCCACTACCTCATGTTTAGTTCAATGACTTCCCCCGTGGTAATACTGTAAAGAGTATTTTAGGTGTCAGTTTTGATCTGAGATTTTCTTTTTCAACATTTCACAGTTGGATTTGTTTACTGAGTCGCTTGGCAGTACGGTGTAATTTTTCACCGATGAAGAATTCAAAGCAATGCAATAGTAAAAACACCACCTATTAAATCGAAACACGTTTAAGAGAGCAGGCGTGATTACTTCAGAATGTATTTAGAGACTGGTGAAAACCATTCCTTTAACCAGGGGGAGAAAATAAAAGGTAGGCAGGTGATATTGCTGATAGGAACGTTATGAACGAACGGTGTTCAGACACTCCATGAGACCAGAAGTGTAACAGAGCTAACCCACTTTGTGCAAAATACATATTTAGTAAAGCTAATAAGAGACATGCACCAGTATAAAACAATGTCAGGCATAAACAAAATGCATAAGGTCTGAAAATACTAAAAACACAGGCTAATCAAGTACTCACAGTGCACACGATTCTCACCTTTGATTGGATTGTTATTTATAGACACAGAACAGAATCTTCATATCGCATGCAATAATTCAAACGGGACCCACTGCTCGACCTTTCTTGAGGGAAAAGATGGACTTTCTTCTATGAAAACCTGTTCTTCAGCTTCTGGAAATTGTACGACTGCTACTTTAAGATCCATCTCCCCTTCTTCAGCGCAAACAATGGTCTTTACCGAGGTCGGCTTCCCAAAGCAATACTTGTAACATGCCATTTTTTTTTTTTTTTTACCAGTGGTCAATTTTTGAAAAATAATGTTACTGATAAGCTAGGGAATTTATTTTTTTAAATGACAGCTGTGCGCTTGGCAGTGGTGTTTACCTCTGAATTAGAAGCTGTTACACCGTTGCATTTTTACAGTGAGGCTATGTTGCAGGATTGGATGCAAATGGTCCCGGAGTGGGCAGCTGTGTGATTCCACATTAGCTCGCGGAGACTGCTGTTGTCATTGATCAGTTGAGGGAGCCTGACGCCGAAGAGTAGACTGTAAGTATTTGTGGATTTCTTCTCTTCTTCAATTGTGAAAACCCACCATAGTGGTGCTTTTCCTTCTACTGTGTCTTTGTTTCATAATCACCGCTTTCCAGGTATTGTACGCTACCTGTAAGGTGATGGGGAAAGAACGCCAGGCACATTGAGTACAAACTTCTTCACACAGATGTGCAATGTGCTAGCGCGAGGCAAGGCTTGTTCTGTTTTTGTATGGACGTTTGTTTAACACATAACGGACATTCCAATTGTCATAATGCCTGTACACAATAAATGCCACATATTTAGATCGGTGTTACAGATCAAGAGTACAGATCAAGGGGAGGGAGGGAGGCATGATGTAATGCACTGAGACAATAGCCAAGTCTTTTTTTCCTGCTAGATAATCAGAGCTGCCACTACCCCTACAATTAGGTGTGAAATATAAAAACATAAGTATATGTAGAATACAGCACTGTATATAAGACGATAAATAATAACAAGAAAGAGTATTGCTGCTGTTTTTGGTTGTTAGTAACTGACTACACTCCCATACGATGTGTGTGAATGAATGGATACAGTCCATCTTACAAAAGCACACATAAAACACTCACACAAGCATTTTACTGTAGTACTATCTACTGCATATACATACATAGATTTATTTATTCATCGTTACTATACAGAGGCACTGCCACACATTTCCTAATTATATAACCTTCCTGTGTTTTATATTGTAAACCTTATTTAAGTGCTACAATTTTCACCAAGATTCTGTGTTGTAAGAATCTGGTGTAGGGCGACATAAAGGTATAACTGTGGGGGTGGATAACATAATTAAGGTAAGTGTACAGCAAAGGCTTATTACCCTAACTTGTGTGTATAAGGATTAAATGTTGTTGCCTGAAATGACAAAGTGTAACAGTATTAAAAAATAGTAACCATTTACAACTTCTGAAACACACACTCATATATATATATAATCTAATTTTGTTTTAATCCAATAGAGACTCTGAAAATGAATTGACTTTGTATTCTTCTAAACTGTAATAAATAAATAAATATATGTATTGTAATAGGATGTATCACAAAATACAAAAATAAAAAACAAAATAAATGTAGGCACAACGTTTATACAACAAGTGAGCTTGAGAGGGGTTTTCAACATGCAGTTCCCCCACAACTAACCATCCTTAGAGAATGGATCCCAGACCAGAGAGATCAACATTGAGTCGATGTTGTTCTTTAGACAATTATTTTCCTCCAAGAAAAACACTGAATGCATGATTGCCTGAAGAAAATCCTGCTTTTCACATCAAGTAGTGTACTGGTAAAATGTTTTTAATGCAGTTGAGATTTTCTTTTTTATTGATTTCTTCAAAATGTGTGTAGTTATATCATTCTAATTTATATTTCATGTAGGTGCAACAGTGGGAATTTAAATACTGTACACTTAAGTATGGGTACTTCGTTGCTGCCTCTACACTGTATTGAATTAACTTACAGTATGAAAAAAAAAATTGAGATTCATTAGGTTTACTGTAAACATTTTCCTGAAGTTTACCAAAATGGCATGTCCATCCTAACTGTTTATCCGCTGTGAACAATCTCTTCAGCAGCGTTAATTTGTTATTGAACAGAGAAGATTGGTTCAGAGATTGTAGATCCTACCAACGTTTTCGTACACTGTGTTGTATGTACTCCATGTGCAACCATTGCTGGTAGTGTCACGTGAGCTGTTCAGTTTGTCGATATGTAAATAATTCCTGTTTGCCTGTGGGGCGTATCAACTTCAACCTCCGTCTCGATGTCCTGCCTGTCACTCAGCAGCGAATGCACGCACCCACACGGCAGACCGCTACCCTGTCACAGGCATTAATACCCTGTATCTTTCTAAACAAAGGATTTAGGGGAGCTCTATAATAAAAGCTGAATCTCAAAACAATAATTGTGTGAATATAGTAATTGTTACAGCTGTGTATAATGATATTTAAAACAGGATTCATTCATTTGACTTTTTACATATCTGCCCTTACTATGGTCCCACCGCAGTTGGATACGCGATGGATTACTGTACTGTAAAATGGATCAGGAAAATATTATTTAATAGTACAGTAATTATTATTTAATGTAAAACAAATATAACTACACATTTTAACATTGAAAATGGATACATCACCTTTATAATAACAACTGTAAGTCACCCTGGATAAGAAATTAATAATAATGCTGAATAAGGTTAAGAAAACTCCGCTTTCCACCACTCCAGTACTGAACTAAGGATTTATCACCCGTACACCCTTATCTGTCTGATTTTCTTTTACAAATAGTCTTGCTGCTTCATGTGAGTGGGTGTTTCATGTGTACAGCCATTTAATGACTGTTATAAAACAGGGCATATACAACAAGGGGAATTTCTTACAATTGGTTTGTATTACAGTCTTTTGGGTAATGTTCCGGAATCCCTGCAACAGCTGTTATAAATGCTTAGTAAACAGGGAAGTAGATGACAATAACAAAACAAACATCTTATTTGATCTTAGTTAATCTTAATGTGTCTCTGAGAATTAACAAACCAACCGGCAAGATCCAAAGCAACTCTCTGCAAAGCAGATATAACAACTGCATTAGGTTTTACCATGATTATAGCAGGTATAAAAGAATAAATAGGGTTCTGAAAAATATAGTGTTAAGCCCGCCGCACACAGTCCGACTCAAGCCGTCCCGACTCATCTCATCTCAACTGGCCGTAGACAGTTTGGATGAGTCGTAGCTGTGTGCCTGCCTTTAAAACCAAGATTATCCAGATTTCAGTCGGGATGTCTTCAGATTTGAAGATTGAACATGTTGAATCTTTTTCAGTCTCAGTTTCATTCAGATGTGATCAGTCTGTGTGCGGCGGTTGCCGACCAAGACTGACTGAAACTGATTGGTCATAAGGGTGTCAACCAATGGTGAAGCAGGTTTAAGTGACGTGGCTTGTCATGTGACTTGTCATACAAGATGGCGGAATATTGACAGCTTTAGTTCCACAGTTAAAAATACATTAGTCTTGAATTGCTCTGAGTGTCCTGAATTCAAAAATACCAGATATGTGCACATTTGAATAGTTTTTTTTAGCCGTTTACTAATCAAAGGTAAATGATCAATTTACCTTTTTATTATCAATCTACTGGCAGCCTATATTTTCTTACTGTGCTAAAACAGAAGTACCCGGTGTGTCAATCTCCAATAGGTCACAAATCACAAGCCCCTAGATCCACACGCTGAGAGAAAAACACCAAAGTCAAATAAAAATCAAGAGGTTGGATTTTATTAACCACAGGCTAAAGTGTAGTAGACAAACTATACAAAAAGTCAAACACTGCCTGAAACGTTTGCTTGGTGTAAATGGTCAATAGCTAAATTAATAGGCTAAGCGCTTCTTTTTGGTTGCCGTCGTCTAATCAGCATACGATGCCTTGCATAATGTGAGGATCGCTATGTTGGGCTAAGTTAATAAAAAAACATGTACAGGGCAGTATTAATTAAATGTACATACATGGTAATCACCAGGATCCAGTTGTGGTCAGTAATTCAGTCTTAGCAGTGTGTGACAGACACCCAGTCGGGAAAAACTCAATTGTGACGTCAAACCAAAACTGAGCACAGCTGATCGCAGAATCTGTGCAAACTCAGATGAGATGAGTCGGGACGGCTTGAGTCAGCCTGTGTGCGGCAGGCTTTACATGTCCCCACGTGTTGCTACAACTGTTTAAATAACCCACCTGTAATTTCATTGTTAACATCCTGACAACCTTTTACACCTCTATCTTTAAAGTCTGTTTCAAAGCTCTTTTTAAAATGGCTGCTCTAGTGCACTGAAAGCTTAAGGTGTATTGCGCACATTTTATAATTGCTCTTCCTGCAGTGATTAAGATGACAGATCTCAAACCCCAGAGCACTAGAACAGCCATTCTGAAAAGAGCTTTGATACAGACTTTAAAGTTAGAAGTGTACAAAGTATAACGAACCCTGTGACTTACTGTTTAAGAACTAACAAAAAAAAAACTTTCTTTGCACTGAATTGCATTCTTTTGTCAAATAGTATAAGATTTGGATTTTTGCTGTTAGGGACACAAGTTAGACGCCTCTGAATACTATTCAAGTTTTCAAAGCAGGATTTGGGAATCACTGTGTTATTAAGAGGAACATCTTTAATGGCAAGCATAGAAGAAGTTCAATAAAATCTCTTTGCAACAGGTTGAGTATCCTTATAATTTCCCTGTTTTAAAGTGTTGATGGCAACGGGTTTTGGCGGCATCATTATTGAGCTTTTCATGCCCATTAGGCTCATGGCCATTAAGAGCTTGGCTGCTTAACTACAATTAAGGAAAGATTATGTTTAGGTAGACATTGAGTGTTTTACAACCGGGCTTCAGTCCAGATCAGCCCGAATTTATAATTGAAGGTCATTTTATGTTAAGACCACAATTAAATTGTCTGGTTGTTGTATCATAAAACCACATTAGTTAATCATTTTTCAGCATACAAATTTTACTATGCTGTATTTTTTTTTTCTTCATAAAATTCATTTTGTGTCTGCCGAGATGTCCTTATTTTACCTTCATACACAGTGTAGTAAAAGGTGGTATAAATTCAAAAATACACTGTATAGCTCCAGAGTGTTTGTTCATGCTGTGTGCAGACTTCACCGCTGACATGAGCTATGTGCTGGATGACAGAAACCCATTCTTTTAATGCAGCATATTCAGTTTAGTTTTGAATTTCTCACTATTTTTATTGCAACTGGTTTTCACTGTCGGGCATTTGAGGTGATGGTCTGAATGCAGCAAGTAGTCTGTTTCATTAACTGACTTGATGTTCAAGCTTGGCTATGTGAAAAAGAGCAGGGGGATATTCTGCATTTGTACTGAGGGTGACTGAAACTTGCTGGTCTTTCTCCTTTATGTCTTTACCTGCATGTTTGGTATTATAATGTGTGAAGTCAGACTGTCCCTGACTCCAGAAGCTTTATCTTAACTTACCTTATTTATGAAGTTATGAAGATAGAAATTGAACAGATTTGGGTATACTCAGGCTCGCTCTTTCATGGTTTCTGTTTGGATTTTAACTCCAGCTACCGTGGGTCTGAAGAGTTCTCGATAGCTCAAAATCTAGAGGAATATGAACAAAGCATGTCTGAAGACCTGGAAAGGGCTTATTCTCATTAGGAGTCCTCATCGTCACAGGTTGATTCATAGTGACTTGGTACATTTGGCAGCTTTTGAGCAGGAAAAAAGGCTGAAACTCATTTACAGTATAATGATTTTTATTTTAATAAGGCACGTCTCAGATAAAAGTTTTTAAATAACCTTCAGCACTTTGAATGTATTAAGCCAACAGGTGGCCTTCCGTCAAGCTAAAAGTTACTGTCTTATTGTTTCTCATGAAATTGCTTGTGAAAGTGCTAGTAAATAAGAAATATAGTGTGACATGACTTTTCCTAAGCACTTTGCCAGTACACTAGTGAACCTTGCTTTCTCATAGAGCAGACTGCTATCAAACAACCACAATCCGATTGTTGTAGTTCAGAATTGCTTTGTTGATATTCGGTGAGGGATTTGTGACTCACAGCGAGAAGAACCTTTCTTTCCTCTGTTGGAAATACCATCTTATACTTCTCCCTACACCATTGTCCCATTTACATCTGCTTAATAAGTCACTGTACATTACATCACTGTGTACTTTTCAACAAAACCTATTTTCATAGCATGTTACATGTAGTGAATAATTGCATGTACTCTGTCTGCAACATTATTATATAGTTGTTTTTTTTTAGATTTGAGAATTTCCTTCTTTTTTGTGCTGAAAATAATCATAGATCAGTTGTCCAAAGCACACCTCAACGGCAGCAGCAATCTGAAAATCAATGCTAAGTGTACTCAGGGGGACTGTTTGGTGTGTGATAACTATAGCCACATGTGTAGAGTACAAATCCAAGGAGGTTATGAGGAGGCTGTATAATACACTGCACTTAGAGTACTGTGTCCAGTTCTGATCACCACAGTTCCAGAGGGACATTGTCTAAGCCCCTGCTTAGACAGTGAAAGAGGTGAAATCGGAATGTGAATAATGTGAAATTAAGGCGAAAATTCTGGTGTACAGGTACTGATACTGAAGCTTCATTTAAAGATGAAACACAAAATTGAGCTTTAAATAATTTTGAAAGACAGCCCTTTTAATTGTGATTTTGTTTTCCAGTGAGAAATGATGTGTGAAGTGATGCCGACTATTAACGAAGACACCCCCATGAGTCAGAGGGGCTCTCAGAGCAGTGGCTCAGAGTCGGACACCCACTTTGAGCAGCTGATGGTGAACATGCTGGATGAGCGTGACCGGCTGCTGGACACCCTGCGAGAGACACAGGAGAGCCTGGGCCTGTCTCAACAGAGCCTCGAGGGCAGCTCTCGACCGGGACTCCTGCAGCGCCAGCTCAACTCCGCCCTGCCACAGGTGTGTGTGTGTAAACGTATTACATGACAAGTCTAAAGACGGTACACATAAGGAAACCCCAGGTAACCCAAGTGACAGAATTTTACTCAACAGTGACAGAATTTTACTCAAAATGATTGTTAGTGTTACTACATTTTCCACAATTTAGTGTTTTTATAGTTAATCCATGTTACTGTTTAAAACAAAGCAGTAATTAATAATTAATCTTTGAAAGCAATCTCCAACAACATTTAAAATGATTATACCTTAAAAAGGCCAAATTAATCAACAGTGTATTTTTTTTCAAAATACATGGTTAAAAGTTTGTATGTAATCATTTTTTATTATGCTATGACAATCTGAGTTTAACACCAGTATGAATCTGTAAGAGCTTGGGCAATGAGATTCTTAAAACATAATAATAATAAAGGGCTGGAAGGTCTTGAGCCAGAGTTCCTCAGTCTTCTGCAATGGCAAACCATAATCTGTGTTGTCAAGTCTGTCAGTTCCTCTTAATCCAATTGCAGACAGTTGGCAGGCGGCAAATTAAATTGATTTGCACAAGGAAGGAAGTCAGATTGATTTAAATAATTACAGGCCAATCTCATTGCAAAAAAAAGGGAGACAAAATGGTACATAAATACATTCTAGATGAGTACTAGACATATCATATCTTTAATATCTACCAGTCTGGTTCCTCCCTTGTCATTCAACAGGGGTGCTATTAATATAGCTATTGATGAAGACTTTTATGTAGTTTTAGATTCACTTAACAAAGGCATGACCGAGCTGAAACATCACTAGAACTTCATAAAGCAGCTGGTTATGTACAGCACAGCTCCACGGCTGTATGCTGGTGTGATGGACTCCTGTCAAATAGAGAGCCATGCGTTTTAACAGTAATCTACATACTATGGTGTACAGGTTGCTTTTAACATACGGTTGACAAATGTCTTGAGAGACCAACTTGAAAAGTTTCAGTTCTGTATTATTCCTAAACTGACAATTTTTTGGAGCCTTCTTCAATAATGTATCAGTGTTGAAATGAAATGTAAGTGAAGGCTTGTTAAAGAACTGAATAGACGATAGTTTGCTGTGAAGTAATTGTGAGCACTGTCTGGATGGTCGGCTGCCAATTTGACAGTTTTAGTACACCGTCAGAATTGAGATATCTTGTCTTAATTGGGATTAACTGGGTGACATGTTTCATACATACATTAATTAATGGATTCATTTAGCAAGATTGATTTTCTTTCCTAAGATTGCTCAATAGAACACAAAGAACCGTTTTTTTTTTTTTAAGCTACAGGTTGGGATTCGATGAGAATAACCAGATGCTCAAGAGAAAAAGCAGATAGCTGTGTATGTCAAGTTATATTTGAAGAAAGATTTATTTGAATTTGGTTGTGATGCCCAAAACAAAGCTGGAATTGTAATGATGAAGAATTCTGAATTTAGTTTGTAGTTTGCCATTCTTTTTTCTTTCCTTAATCTTTCATAAGCGTAACCATTTTTAACATAAGCTGCATGGTTTTGATGTTTTTGTACATAGGTTCTTGGCTGTTAATTAGTTAAACATGTTATGAGCTAAATTCACGTAACTACTTGCCCATTGCATTTCATATTCAAAAAGCCATGTGAGGCTATGACCTGACAGTGTTGGCTTCACCTTGTAACTGACTCTGTCTGGAAGCCTCATTGGTCACGAAGTTGGATAGAGGTGGTGGATTAGTGTAAGCCAGCAGGCACTGCCTCCACTCCTCTCTTTTGTGTACCCCAAGGGTTCCTTGATTTAAATCCCCCTACTTTCATAGGTATTATTTCCCCATACCCACTTGCGGTCCAATGAAGACTTGCGTTGTGACAGTCAGTCTGGAGGTCAAGATACGGGTTCATCTTCTCCAGTGATATGTGAATAGAAATTAGATCTCTATTGAATATTACCAATATTCTTACCTGGGGCATCCATCTGGTCAATTTAATATAGATCTATAATGTAATATATCAGTATTACCGATCGTTTAGAAAACCTCTTTGTCAAGCAATTGTTTGGATCTAAAACCTCACCAAAACAACCGATTGCATGTGAGCGTACAGCAGTCAAGCTTGATGGAATTTCCCAAATGTATAATGTTATTGTTTATCAGTTTACAGTTTGTTAATTTTGCCTTTTTTTAGTTCAAAACTGTACTTGTGAAAATAGTTGGAACAGATGCTATAACTGGTAGTGGGTAAACTATCTCAAATTAGAAGTTCCTTTTTGTAGATAAGTGTTCATGTTGAACCAGTTTCCTCTTGAGTTAGCTCTAGATAATTGAGCTTGTCATTCATTTAAATGCCCTCACCTGGGCTTGGGGCACTTCACTGCTGCCATGTTCGGATATCTAGATACACTACTGGATACGACTGCCAAAATAATGATATAATTGCAAACACTGTGAACATAATATTATTATTGTTATCATTCCTTATTTTATGTTTTTTTTTTTTGTTTGTTTGTTTTTTTAATATAAATGTATTTATCATTATAGATGTAAAAACACCATGTATACAGTTTTTAACTAGGCCATTGGAAATCCCTAACTAGTGTAAGAATGAAAATGACTGGGCGCATTAAATGAAGTCTGCTGCACCTACATACTGACATTTCCCAAAGGACTTACTGTTTTTTGAGCTGGAACAAATATATACATATATCTCACATTTCTACAGGCATTGGCCCTCCCTATCTGTGCCCAATTTCTATCCAGCTGGTGCCAGCTGTGGTCAGTTTTTGACCCTTTGCACACTGCCTTTTTAAATTTCCTTCTGAAACAAATACAAGGACAGCACTTTTTACTCTTTATATAATTCTCCATTGGAATCATTGCAGAAAGACAGAGAGTTAGAACCACAACAAAAGAACCTGCTGTGCGCACAAGTTAACTTCAAATTGATGCAGATGTTAGACAGAAAATATTTATAGTGGCATACAGGGAGTCAAAACATTTGGGCCTTCAGCACAACTTTAGTGTGCTCAACCCACTATTCCAAGGGAAATTGGCAGCCCCTTCGGTTCCCTCTGTACCAAAGCATATGTTCACAGCAGTGTCCAAACAGTTTGCACAGCTTGGTCATTTAGTGAGTTAACAGGAGCAAACCGCTCCTTCGAGCTGCAGATGTCAATTTCTACCACTGCCTGGTCCTTGGATGACACATATTTGGCAGCAGAAAATGACAGCAAAGTCGAGCAACTAGTAAAAAGAAATATAAAACACCTCATGCAAGCATAATTAACAATTGCTTTGAGCACATCACGTTTTGTCATGATGCTCATTCCCTGTCAAATCTACTAATCTCACAATAGGATACTTATAACTCAAAACCACAGGCAATACAGTAATGTTACAGTTACCTTTCATTTAATTTGAGCTTTTTGTAAATGCACTGAAAATGTAAGTTGTTGGCCGATTTTTCTATCTTGCGTCTTCTCTTTAAACCTTTAAATGTCCTAAATATTGTCCTTTTTTACATGCTTTCAAACAACTAGGAAAGGAATTAGGTGTCTTAACTATAGTGGAATTTCCAAAAGAAAATGCTCCTGTGGATAGTCGACCCTGTGACAAATATGTAATACATTATAAATATTAAATGCACCTAGTCATATTTATTTAAGTTCTTCTCCAATGTCACTAAAAGGACACTAAAGTATTTTCTCTTCTCTCTCAAATCACATGCAGACTAATCAGAGTTTATCAATCAGAAGGCAGTTACATTTAAAAATTGGTAAGCTTAATTTGGTACAGCTTCTTTTAAGCTTTGATTGAAGATTCCATTTTCCAGATTCCTAAGTGACTAAGATGTAGTTAGATATAACAGATTTTTAAATGTTTTAAATTGGAATTAAGTGATAAAAAAGAGGTTCAGAGAAAGAATGATAGAAAATATTGTATTTCCACTATTCATCCCCATATAAGCCTAGGTAAGCTAAATTATTTCTACACTCTATTTGTTCGGAGACATATTTATCTAGTGTCAGTAAGGTAAAGCATACAGTTCTAGAATTGGTAACCATGTTATATCATCTCAATAGATGCAATTGTTAACAGAAGAACATTTAGCAATAGTTATTACACAGTCTGTTGGGTTTGTCTGGGTTTTATTTAGTAAAACATAGAGTAAACAACAAGCTTTTTTTATCAAAGGATTCATCAGCATACCATTATTGTGCTGCTTTATTTACCCTGAACAAACCCAGTCAGGAATATAAGCAGACCAAAGCATTTCCTGGCAATGGCAACACAATGGACTTGGGATACATATTGCACAATTGCCCTCATGTGGCAGAGGACCGAAATGGTACCATGGTAATGCATTAGCTTACTTTAATGGGGTGTGTATTGGTTCATGATATTATGATACCATTGAACCATACCATTGCTGTCCTTGGGTTACCATTGCTCCTTTTAAAGAACCATTGCATTGCTACTGTAGTGCCACTGCATAGCCATTAAAGATCCTTTGCCAAAGCGCTCTCAGTTCACCCCAACCAAAGACTATGACCTGCCATAAAATACTGTAGCTTCTTGTATTGTCGTTTACAGACAGAATTTAGGGTGACGATAAACTCACAATTACCCTGAGACCATTGTCGCCCCCTAGTGAAGTTCTTCAGAGCAGCTTTAATAAAATCTGAACTCAATTCATGTCACCTTTGCAGATTAGGAGCTAGTTATTTGAAGGTGAATTGTGATTTTATTTGTGTGGTAATTGCTGTTTGAAGCCATAAATCTAAGGGGCAAAATACATTTGCATAATGTATGCAGTCCTTTAATCTGATACCATAATGTATTTGTCAAGAAAAAAAAATCACATCTCAAGCACATTTCAATCTTAAATTATAATACTAGTGTGATTCTCTTGGAAAAGACTTCCAGAAATGTAGGTTGTGGTAGAATACTAGCTTTATGACAATGTTGAACATACAGATTGGATAATCAGATGCAGTTTATTAGTACATACACAAAACATTAATATAATCATTAATATAAATTAAAAAAAAACAGTTATTAAATAAAATAAGGATTCCAGACATGTTTTTGACTGTTATCATTGTAAAATCTGATGTTAACGTATTTCAAAAGCTCCTAATTTAAATGTCATTTTTGATTTTGCCATTAAAAAGTCCCAATGTCATCTCAAGGTACCTAAAAATAGCAGTGGGAAAACAGTGTTAGTCATGCTGACATCAATGCCATTATTTGAGCCCATCTTGTTTCAGCCAATAGAGTGATTCACCATTGTGCCTTTTAAAAGAGAAGTTAATGAGTATCTTGGGGTTTTCTACCCAAAGGATCAAACAACCAAACGATGTAGACTCAAAAAGGTTCAGATGTTGAAAGTGTTTCGCATTGCCTGAACGGGAAGCCACAGCCCACTCCCTGTTAAAACCAACTTGCATTGTAAAGATTGATCTCTCCTCCGCCTTCAAAACTTTTGTTCAATACAGTTAGAACCCAAAAAGCCTTTTAAAATGACAGGTCTAAAAAATGATATATACAACTCTACTGAACTTTCACTAAAATGACATCCTATTACAATAATGCAAGGTGTTCAGGTCTCTTTTAAACCTGAATTGGCTTTTAGTCATTTGGGGATTGCAGGTTTTAGCTTTTGTTAACTGAAAATCTGTGACCCACAATGTTTAGTTACTCACAGCTCACAGGATGCATGTTTGTGCCGATTTGAGAGGTGTAACAGTCCTTACAATAACCTTGGGGAGGCGTGGGTCACTAAGATGGTTTTCAGTGGTAGGGCGTTTGTTCTACATGATACATAATAGTTTGACTTTTTAGTATGCCATAACTTTAACCACAGCTGGATATCTTAAAGACCCTTATGTTTCAAAAACCTTGTATTACCCTTGTCCATGTTTCTTTATGTGTTTTGATTTTGTATATTCGTACATTGTTCTTCACTTTGAAAAGTCTCTTAAGTGACAACCCTATAAAGCACTGCTCTCCTTAAAAGTTGTGCCAGTCTTGGTAGCGTATGGGAAACGTTCCTTTATAAGATCGGTTGCCTATTTTTCAATAGGATGTGATTATCTTTTCAGGGATATGTTAAGCCTAGCTGTGGATTAATTTTCTAAGGTCCAGATGTCATGTTGTGGTTGGTGGTACTGGTACTAAAAGCATTATAGTATCCTTCAATAATCAATATCAATCAATATTTATTTTATATAGTGCCTTTCATAGTGGACCACCATCAACTGGCGTTACTCGGGCAGTCTTGAGGGCAGCGATAATGCCTTGTTTTCACTGCCTATCCAAAAAAAGTCACCACATTCAATCAATGCTACTCGGATCATGTTTGAGATTTTAAATCTGTGATGATGATAAACTACAATAATTAAAATAAAGTTATAGGAAAGGAGAGGCAATAACTTACCTCCCTCATAGAGTACAGACTTGCAGTAGAGCCCTGGAAATTCCAGATGATGTTAAAGGGAATGGTTACGTATCTGCGGTGCAATGTCTTGATTCATTTGGATTACACAATAATTCACTCACTGAGCTGTTATGCAAAACCAGGATCTCCTGACTCAGCTAGCTAAGAGTGTGAATGTTACAAAATAGTGCAATTAGCACAGTTAA
The DNA here is from genome assembly GCA_030684275.1 of Acipenser oxyrinchus oxyrinchus. Lineage (NCBI taxonomy): Eukaryota > Metazoa > Chordata > Actinopteri > Acipenseriformes > Acipenseridae > Acipenser > Acipenser oxyrinchus. The sequence continues at coordinate 6,076,112 of CM060256.1, read as the reverse complement.
ATCTTTCACTGGAAAACTGCTAAGAGTAACAGAGAACTGAACAGAGAAGGCATTGTTAATGAAAATACATGTAGCTTTTTGTGATGTGGACTCATTTAAGATTTAAGAAATGTGTTAGGCTTTTCTTTTGGAAGTAGCATAATAGAACTGTTAAATGTGAGCTCCATTCCCACCCCCATCTGTGCCCCCACCCCACCTACAGGGATGAATATGCAGTCTCTGGAGTGTGAAGATAAAGAGCAGCATTACACAAGCTTGCAATGGACCATCACTCTAATTTGATGGTAGAATAACGTTTCAGGTCTTCTGGCATTTGCAAAGCCTTCACCGGCATGAAGACATCCACAGTAAAGATGTGTGAAAGTCGTGTTTACGGTTCAAAATGGATCAAAGGTTTGATTCTGTGCTGTTCACATTAGTACGCACCGGTAATACAGCAGTGTGAATTTTGGGTGGTGCAACATAAATTAAATATTGTCCTTGTGAGTTGGGTACGATGGTATGATGTGGAATGATTTGGTTGTCCCTTTTGAGCATTATAATTTTATGCCACCGGTTGGCACAAATTGCACTTACATTACACCCCTGGAGAAGCACTTTTGGTGTCCCAAAAACTCCCATTTGTAGTTTTACGTATTCTGATTTTATTTATAATATTTTTGTTCGCTATAAAAACCATATATATAATGTATGTATGTTACAATTAAAAAATAATAATAGTGTTGTCACCCTGTACATTTTAAGCAACAACTAAGTCTTACGTTATAACCATCATAGCTGGTGCAACCTGTGAAAAGTTAGTAATGTGTAACAACAACGTTAGTAAAGACTTGCACTTTAACTAAGCTATGTAAGAACTTAGGCACAGCTGGTGCAACCCAGCCCTGATACTGTAGCATCTCTGCCTTAATGAAAATTGATAAGATACCAGCTGGCCAAATCATGTGTAATATTGATTCAGTGTTTGTCCAATATTTACTGAATATATCATGAAAATACTTTTACACAACCATTTTTTTTCACAGAACAGTGGGTGCACATGCTGTTTTTACAGAATGCCTGTTTTCTGTTGTGGTAAAGCTTAGTGTTAATGATTATAAAATATACATCAAACAGATTTTATAGCATGCAATTATGTAAGGTGAATCATCCATCCCAATATAGGTCGTATAACATGATTGTATTTAGCGTCTGGCAAACACAGGAAGAATTTTTTGTGTGTGTGTTGTGCTTTATTATCCACTATAATACTTTACATGCTGGTGGTGTTTTGTATGATGTGTTTTATTTTGATCATCAGTTTACCACTGGTGTGCAAACTTGTATATATATATAGTGTGGGCTTTCTATTAGAAGCTGCTTAGGTCAGGTGCTGGATGGTAAAATAAGAGATTTATGCATCGGGATATGTATGTATTTGTACGTTGATCAGTGGCTTGAATTAAGTCCCCACTTTCTGCCTACACACACAAGCACACACCAGTCAGTCCTGGTGCTCTCCTAAGTAAATCAAGTATATTTTGGGATGTTGATTTTTTGTGCACTGTAGTTGAGACTCTGAGGCTACCAATAAGCTGAATGTTCCCTTTAGACAGCAACTGCAAAGGCTTGGTCCTAATCAGCAAAGATCCCCGAGGGATCTCTTCCTGAGGTAGGCAACTGTCTCCATGTATCTCTGTAGAACAAGTTCCCATCTCTACCTGACTGACAGATGTGAAATTCTTTAAGAGCCAGTGAATCCTAAAGCTAGACAGCACTATATTCCAATTACACGCAATGGAAGCACAATGTTGTTCATGCTGATGCAGTGACTGTCATCCAGTGAAGGGCTGTAACTGGAGCATATTCCATTCATTAAATTGACAGAACTTCAGGACCAGATTAAAAAGCAGACAGCAGGGTTGTTTTGGATGTGCAAGTGTTTTGGGGCTATTGTGGTTTCTTTCCTTTTACTTTTACCTGTGTGTCTTCACTGTTAAGATAAGTAACTGGCAAATCGTAGGGTACAACAACCCTTACCAAAATACTCACTTTCTGGCAAACTGTTGTGGCAAGTTTCCCGCAATTTTGCTGCAAACTTGTGGCGATTGTTTGCGGCAAACTTGCTGCAAGTTCTCTTTTTCATATGCAAATGAGATATTCTGGCAAACTGTTGCAGCAGTCTACTGGAAAACAGTTTTGGTGTACTAGCAAACTTCTGGTGAACTATTGTGAGTACTGTAAATACGGTTCATTGCTTTTTTTTTTGTATAGACCTAAGCATTACAAAAAACATGCATTTTTAAATATCTGTTTTCTAAAAATAGATAAAAAAAGAATGTATACATATCAGTTTTGGATTAAAGTTTGATAATTTAGCTCACATTTTACACAGTGGAACACAACACGTTAACAATATATTTTATCTTTGTTAAATATTCTTATTTGGTGCTTTAATCCTAGAGATTCACAGAAAACATCAAACTTATTTTGTTGTAAGATAGCAGTTATCAGATAAATGTTGTTCCATATTCAAGTAGTACTCAAAAAAAAAAAAAGTTAGCATGTTATTTCAAGCTATGTCTTGATCCACATTGTTCATCTTTACCAGTCTAAAAACATTATTTGAATGTAATATATAATGTAAGACACCTTTTATGCCACTGTATTGCTTTCTATCAGAGTAGCCATTAATTGTTTCAATGGCAAGTACTTGGTTCTCACACCCCTTCGCTAACTTAAAATAATCACACTGAAAACTAGCTTTGAACTAGCTTTGAAATTTTATTCAATGTAATGCCCTCTACCCTGACAAGCTTCCCAGTCCCTACCGATGAAAAGCATCCCCATATCATGATGCTGCCACCACCATGATTCACATTAGGGATGTTGTTACCTGGGTGATGTGCTGTGTTGGGTTTGCGCTAGACATAACGCTTTGCAGTTAGGCCATATAGTTCAATTTTTGTTTCATTGGACCACAGAATCTTTTGCCACATCTTTTCAGAGTCTCCCACATGCCTTTTTGCAAATTCCAAGCAGGATTTTACATGTTTTTTTTTTTTTCAGAAATGACTTCCTTCTTGCCACTCTTCCATACAGTCCAGATTTGTGGAGCACCTGAGCTATTGTTGACACATGGACAGGTTCTTCCATCTCAGCCATGGAACGCTGTAGGTCTTTCAGAGTCGTCATTGACCTCTTGCCGGCTTCTCTGACCAATGCCCTTCTTACCTGGCTGCTCAGTTTGGGAGGACCGCCTGCTCTAAGCAGATTCTGGGTGGTGCCATATACCTTCCACTTCTTAATGATCGACTTGACTGTGCTCCAAGGGAAATTCAATGCCTTTGAAATCTTTTTATACCTCTCCCCTGATCTGTGCCTTTCCATAACTTTAATGTCCAAGGGGGGTGAGTACTTACTATAGGAACTGTGTGTATACATATACAGTATTGTGCAAAAGTTTTAGGCAGGTGTGAAAAAATGCTGTAAAGTAAGAATGCTTTCAAAAATAGACATGTTAATAGGTTATATTTATCAATTAACTAAATGCAAAGTGAGTGAACAGAAGAAAAATCTACATCAAATCAATATTTGGTGTGACCACCCTTTGCCTTCAAAACAGCATCAATTCTTCTAGGTACACTTGCACACAGTTTTTGAAGGAACTCGGCAGGTAGGTTGGCCCAAACATCTTGGAGAACTAACCACAGTTCTTCTGTGGATTTAGGCAGCCTCAGTTGCTTCTCTCTCTTCATGTAATCCCAGACAGACTCGATGATGTTGAGATCAGGGCTCTGTGGGGCCATACCATCACTTCCAGGACTCCTTGTTCTTCTTTACGCTGAAGATAGTTCTTAATGACTTTAGCTGTATGTTTGGGGTCGTTGTCATGCTGCAGAATAAATTTGGGGCCAATCAGATGCCTCCCTGATGGTATTGCATGATGGATAAGTATCTGTCTGTACTTCTCAGCATTGAGGAGACCATTAATTCTGACCAAATCCCCAACTCCATTTGCAGAAATGCAGCCCCAAACTTGCAAGGAACCTCCACCATGCTTCACTGTTGCCTGCAGACACTCATTCGTGTCGCTCTCCATCCCTTCGACAAACAAACTGCCTTCTGCTACAGCCAAATATTTCAAATTTTGACTCATCAGTCCAGAGCACCTGCTGCCATTTTTCTGCACCCCAGTTCCTGTGTTTTCGTGCATAGTTGAGTCGCTTGGCCTTGTTTCCACGTCGGAGGTATGGCTTTTGGCCACAAGTCTTCCATGAAGGCCACTTCTGACCAGACTTCTCCGGACAGTAGATGGGTGTACCAGGGTCCCACTGTTTTCTGCCAATTCTGAGCTGATGGCACTGCTGGACATCTTCCGATTGCGAAGGAAGTAAGCATGATGTGTCTTTCATCTGCTGCAGTAAGTTTCCTTGGCCGACCACTGCGTCTCGGTCCTCAACGTTGCCCGTTTCTTTGTGCTTCTTCAAAAGAGCTTGGACAGCACATCTGGAAACCCCTGTCTGCCTTGAAATTTCTGCCTGGGAGAGACCTTGCTGATGCAGTATAACTACCTTGTGTCTTGTTGCTGTGCTCAGTCTTGCCATGGTGTATGACTTTTGACAGTAAACTGTCTTCAGCAACCTCACCTTGTTAGCTGAGTTTGGCTGTTCCTCACCCAGGTTTATTCCTCCTACACAGCTGTTTCTGTTTCAGTTAATGATTGTGTTTCAACCTACATATTGAATCGATGTTCATTAGCACCTGTTTGGTATAATTGTTTAATCATACACCTGACTATATGCCTACAAAATCCCTGACTTTGTGCAAGTGTACCTAGAAGAATTGATGCTGTTTTGAAGGCAAAGGGTGGTCACACCAAATATGGATTTGATTTAGATTTTTCTTCTGTTCACTCACTTTGCATTTAGTTAATTGTTAAATATAATCTATTAACATGTCTATTTTTGAAAGCATTCTTACTTTACAGCATTTTTTCACACCTGCCTAAAACTTTTGCACAGTACTGTATATATATACTTTTGTGTCACTAAATACTCAGTTATTCCAGTAGCCCAAGGAGAGTCTTTTATAATTTCCAGTCATTATTTCACAGCTGTGTTACTGCCAGGGTCTGGGTACCCCTTCAGTGGTAGATTCTGCTGACTCTCTCATCCTGCTTCAAAGGCTCTGTACGGGTGTCCTGTAAAGGGAGTCAGTTCTAGGCATTTGGACCATTAAAATAAGACTGTGTTTATTTGGTGTTGTGAAATTACACATTTTGGAACAAGTTCCTGTGGCGGAGTGTCCCGCCCCTATTTATTATTATTTGTATTTGTTTGCGGCGCGGATAAAAGCTGTGTCTTTTGTTATTGTTTTTATATTTATATTTAAAAACCTCGTGAGGATGCATGACTGATCAGCTACTGATTATTTAACTAGCTGACAGTCATGCATCCTTACCAAGCGATGCAGACTGTGGCCGAGGGTAATAAGATAATTAACAACTAGTTAACCCCTCGTCCAGAGTATAAGAACCGGCAGCTGTCCGGGTTTGGGTGTTGAGTGTATAGAGAGAGTGCGGGGAGAGGCGAGGCGAGCGAGAAACATAACGACATTTAAAAACGACTGCTAAACAGTCTTTGTTTATTCGTTTGGCCCTTGTGCCTTTTTGTTTTGTGTTTTGTTCATTGTTTAAATCTTTTGTTTTTGTTTATTTGATTAATTAAATACGCTGAATGCAGTAGCATTCAGCTTCACCCGCCCATCCATTGTTTTGGTTTCTGTACTTCCTGGTCCGTGACGTCATCACACATCACCACTGCAAGCCAACCTGCCACAGTTCCAAATCCTTGCACAAAAGCAATTGCTTTATACAAAATGCAGTGCAATGATTTACGAAGTGTGGACAGCATAATCTATCATGGTTTTATGTTCTGTTTATATTTCCCTAAACATCTTGCTTGTCATCCACCAGTTGGAAAGATTATCCTGTCTGTATAAATGTATTGTGGCTGACTTTCCCTACTGGCCACTGGAGACACCTGCTGGGGGAAGAGAGATACTGTACTACTGCTTCACCCAGAACCACTTCCATCACAGTGCATGCTCCTGGCTCAGAAGCATGCTGTTACTTATCTAATGGAGATAATGTATGTTTGACATGTTTACAAGGCAATAACATCTCCCAAGAGTTGAATAATGTCCAAAGCCGTAAGCCAAAGCTGTAGTTTTATCAAAGCGCAGGAGATGTTTTTAGAGCTGCTGCTTCATTGGGTCTCAATACTTCATTAGAGGTACACCAACCTTATTAATAGGATGCTTTTCCTCTAAGGGTGGTTATAACCCTTCATTATTTTTATTAAGCTGTGATCCCAAGTACTCTACTACTTCTAATTGAATCAGTTTTAGGCATTTTCCTTTTTTTTTTTTGCGTTTTATTTTTTTTTTACTGATGCAATGGAAAAGATATGTGAGCACAAGCATCATTTTAAGAGTGCCCTTTTGGATCATCTGATAGCCAGTGAAATGCTCACCCACTCACATGCTCACATTCAGCCAAGTCCAATGAACATATTTTTAACATATTTCCCAATCTGTTTCTATAAACTTTGACCTGACAGTGATATCCCCATGGCAACGCAGGTGGGCCAGGAGTAAAGCAAACCCTTATAACATTACAGAACCTTCTGGAACTGACACACTCCAGCCCTCACCTTAGATGGATATTGTCCAGAATCCTGAAGGCTTGGCTGAACCACCAACACTTTTTAAGATCATTTTGAAAACAAAAACTCCTTGAACACTTTTCATCTGGCCTCTCTTGGCAAATCAATCTATTCCACTTGGGGCTCTTTGTAACATGGAGTGGGGTGACGCATGCACACTACCAGGAATGAGAGCTCCTATTTCAAAAGTAGGTCACAGTCAATTTCCTTCAACTACAGAAATCAAAACACGAGAGTCAAAATGCAGTGATTGTTTTATGCCTGAATGTGTTTCATTTGTGGGTCATCTAACTGAACACTGGGCCTCCTCACTAGAATCTGGAAATAATATCCCTGCACATCCCAGGAAAACAAATAACTTTAAAAGGAACTAATTTCCCCAAAGAGCCCTGATCTAAGCAGAAACAATGGTAGAGAATAATAGAGATCACATATCATAGGATATGAGTTATTGGTGTGTACAGTAGTTAGTTACCTTTTTGATACAGCATGGAAGGGGAGGTCTTGGTCTCAGTTCAGCTCCTCCTACATGGCACAAAGCAGCCCCAGCTCAACGCAGGAAGCTGGTAGTCAACAGGTGCAAAAGCAGGAGGAGAGGATGAGGTAGATAAAGGCAGTTTCCCAGGTCCAGCAGGGAGAATGGACGAGGTGCGAGAGTGTGGAACAACGCAAGATCGGCTGGTGAGATCTATGGACAATGGAACAGAGCAGGATCAGTTTCCTCATCAGATCAACATATGATGTTCTCCCATCACCACAGAACCTTAATCTATGGGTAGGAGATGATCCGTGGTGTCCTTTGTGTTCATCGGCAGCTACATTAAGATACATTTTGACAGGATGTAAGGTGGCTCTTAGCCAAGGACAGTTTACTTGGCGTCATGACCAGGTGGTGTGATGTTTGGTCTTATGTAGCACACCCCCTAGGTAACCAAGGAGATCCCAAAAACACAGACAAGGAGACAGCCCCTGGTTATCTGTATAAATTGAATTAATTAAATTAAATGACCAATTAAGTAGGTTTAATGACTACGCCAATTTGAAGCTAGTATAACTCCAAATAAATAACATGTTCTTTTAATAATCAAGATAGGCAAGTGCATAAAGTGAGACATCACTTATATTTGGATACAATTCACTAGATGTGATCGAAAAATGACAAACTCTGTTTTAGGGCAGGTGCAGAGACTTTTTTATTGTGCTGATTAACAATTGACATCATGAAGATGCTGCAAAATGATCTGTCAGTCTTGGGCAGGTTTTGTGACACTTGGTCTCCCAGTTCGTGGCCTATCATTGACAGAGTGTGTCTGGTTATACCATCTCGCCAGATTTGAAATTGCTGGCTGTGAGCACCCAAGACGGCGAGCAAAAGTACGCTGCCCTAGTCCAGCCTTCAACATGCCGATTGCACGAAGGCGATGCTCTCTTGACAGACGTGGCATATTGTTTTTTTTTTCTATGATTTTCTTTATTGTTTTTATTCAAGCTTGCAATTCAACAGCTGAAGTCACTCCATATCCAGTGTCCAATCAACGGTCTCACTAATTTTTTTTTTTTTAAATAAATGTGTTATAATAGTGATAAGTTTCTTTGATGCTCTGTATATAACTAACTTGAAATGGCAATAGTCAAAGAGAAGGTATTAATATATTTCTTTCCAAGTTAAAAAGACCAGTTTCCTTTTGTTTAGACTTGACTGATACAAAACAGCTACCACAGTCTGAGAGCACGAGGGTTAATTTACCAAACCACTCTAATGTAGAGCGGACCAAACTATCTAATATGAATAGCATAACACTAGCACCTAGGACCCCAGCCAATTTTCAGCGCATGCAAGTAATAAAGTTTCAGCAAACAATCTTGCCAAACGGCAGTTCACCGACCCGTGCTCTCAGCTCACAAATCAGAAACCCGGTAGCTCTCCTTTGTTTTACATACACGTCTTTTTATACACCTGAACCAATTAAAAATTAGCACTGCAGTTTCTATGGAGAATCAAACATTTTGGGTGATTTAAAGGGACAAAACCAAATTATCAAAACTTTAAAGCAGACTTAATAAATCACACAAAAAGGTCACTAAAATAAATGTATAAAAAAGTATAAAAACCAAGACAAAAATTACACAAAAGAAATTAAATAAATCACATTTCACATCCATTACATTTAGCATTGGAAGACAAGTGCAGCATGACCAACAGGTTGCCACCAGTTCCAGCAATATATGACACACAAAGAACAACATTCCTCCGTCCAGGGGAGCAACCACCAAGAAAAGGTATTAAAACCAAAACTCATCTGGAACAGGACAACTGGATGCTGCTAGAGACTGGAAAATGCTGGCAGATGTTGGACAGCGGCTTATTGGAGATTGCCACCACTAACCTTTGACCTGATATTGTTTGTGGTCTGGATCAGCACGCCTTGTTCACCTGGTAGAGTATACAGTACCATGCGAGGATGCTGAGGATGAGGCGTATGAAAGGAAGAAAATTCGGTATGCTCAATTAGCTGCTGAAGCGGAACAGCAAGGATGTAGAGTCCAGGTTTACAAAGTAGAGGTGGGTTGTCGAGGATTTGTGGCACACTCCACAAACTGGTTTCTCATAGACATCGGATTCAGTGGGCAAGAGATGCGACACATAGTGAAGAACTTATCTGCAGCAGTAGAGAGGAGCAGCAACTGGCTCTGGTTGAGACGAAAAGATTCTGGTTGGGGAACTCAAGCACAGCAGAAAAAAAACAAAACGTTGATGTAAAGCAATGTAAGTAAGCTGAGCTTCGCTGAGTGGGGGACAGAGGGGGGTGATGCTGGGATGCCAGAATCACTGTCAGCCCTTTTAAGGTGTCGTGGGTAGTCCACGAAACACCAAGGATGGAAAGTGTCCACTTGAAGACCCCAGAGAAGTACCCTACATAACTCAGTCCATACTGTTGTCATGCTGATGCGCTAGGGAGGCCGCACTGTGGTTGATCTCTGGAGCCAGCATTGCAGCCGTTGTGTGTGCTGATGCGCCAGGGAGGCAAAATAGGCTGATCCCTAGAGCCAGCATTACACTTCAGCCATCAACACAAGGCAGAAGGATATCTGCTTAGTTTAGAGAAAAGAAGCTATGTCTTAGTTGGTGCTTATCTTGGTGAGAGCTGAGTCCAATATCAGCATGAAGTTTTAACACCTACTCTCATGTAATGGAAATCCTAATGTATTATTTTCTGATGTGCCTACATCTGCCTGTATATAAGCCACCCCTCCCATCTATATATTGTACAGAAGACCGCTCAGTTTAAAACGTGAGCTTCAGTTGTGCTGTTATAATCCTAAACCGCAGACATTAGAATCTTTCTAGTTGTTTTTAACATTTAAGAGAGTGCTGCGGGTTGTAGCAGATACTGAATGTTGAGATTTGAATGTTAATACTAATAGAAAGGCCATGTATTAATACTTTGCCACTGAATAGAAATGCCATGTATTAATACTTTGCCACTGAAAATCTTTGAGACTATATACTATATGTTTGTTTCCAAAATTGCAGCATTTTGAACAGTGGTGGCTGAATCCATCATTCATTTTTATGATATTGACAATGCCAGTGAGCCAAGGGAATGCTATTTCTTTTGTTTGTTTGTTTTTCTGTACTGGTTATTTAGACTCAGTCATATTTTTATTACTCCATGTAGTTTTTATTTTATTGGCATTTTCAAAGTTACCCCGATAGTATTATTGACATACATTACAAGGGAATGATGAATGCTGAATAATAACGAGTCTCATTGACGTGTAAGTGCTTTCAAATAATAATAAACAGACTATTATTAACATTGTTTTTTTAATTAAGGGTGAAGCAATTACTGTTAAATATTTTTCTACTATTACCATAAACTGCATAATAATCAAAGAAGCAGTCAATATTGCTGCTTATATAGTGTTAGAAATTAGATCCGTTTTAAGGATTTGTAGCACTTACCAGTATCATGTTCTGTATTGACGTATTCTGCAATCTCACAGGCAATTGACAGCTTCCAGACAAATGAGGTTGCACAGTTTTTTTCAACTGGAAATCTCACATCAACCCTACGACATTATGTAATATTACCGAGGCAGTCTAGTGGAATGTTTTGTAAATTTGTTTCCCTTTTTTTTCTTTCTAATTCCATATGAGAATGTGTGCAGGTTTAAACTTAAGTTCACATACAATTACTTGCAAAGCATCTAGTTGTAAAGGGATAGGCTTATTTATTTTTCGCATGCTTATTTTTTGCATGCTTGTAGAACTACAGTTTCCAGATTCGATCGCACAATGAGTCAAAGCATGCAGCAAGATGGTTGAGGCATAATTGAAGCCCACAGAGGTATGGTAAAGCATATTTAAAAACATGGCAAATCAAGGCAAACTAAGGTAAATGCATAGTATAACCGAGGGAAAAGCATGGGGAAGCAATGGTCTTTTGATCACAGTATCCAGTTTGCATCCAGGAACTCCGAGTGCTCCCAGCAATCATTGTCCGTTTCTGATCTTAAAGGTTCCTTAAGAGCCACCACAGGGTCTGTATGTGTCGTGCCATGGGGCAGTACATCATGTACCCAGTGCTTGGCTTCCATGGCCTTTAGCATAACATTGTTTTATCAAAGTGTTGTATTCCCTGTTGAGTGAATGCTTGGTTAAGCATTTACTTCTTTCTAAAACAACCTATAGGAGAGCAGCAGGGACTGTCCTGCCACAGAGTTTGTTTTGTGTTGATTATTTTTATAAATAAACATTGAAGAAATATGAATGTGTTGTTAAATCCCTGCCAATCTGAATGTGACCTTGTGTATAAAAGAGGAGCTGAGAGTCTAAAGCGAGAAAAGAACTAAAGAACTAGTAATTTAATGAGATTTTGAGTTCTCCATTTAGTGTGTATTTCAGAGCAGTAGCTTCTGGGTTCAGGACTTTCCCATATAGGGCAAGCAGTGCACACGACCAAAGCTTGCATGACGGCTCCACAGATCCTCCAGCTTTTCACATCTGTGGCAATGCTGATCACTGTAATTGTGACATTTGTTTTAATGGCAGTGGTTATTATGTACTCCGCTGTGTCACCCACTCAGAATGTACAGAATATTTTAAAGGCTGGTGATGTTTTACCGGTCATTGGAGTGTGCAGGTCATTTAAAGAGGAAGGGGGTAAAGGGGTGTTTGGGGTGTTCCTGGTCTATAATTGTTGGCGCGTTAGAAATCACAGCCCCAAATAAATAAATAAATAAATAAATAAATAAATAAAAGAAACTAAGAATGAACTTGCCAATACAAAAAAGCTAGCTGATGGGAATATCTTGATCACTGCCAACCAGACGTCTATTTTAAAAGCCTGTGATTTCACTGAATTACTTACGAAATGTCACACAATTTCAGACCAAGACGATGAAAACTAGACCCCATTTGACCTGGACAAAGCATTCATGTTTGTCAAAGCTAATATTTGTTTATTGTATAATGCTCCAATATTCAATGTAAAGCAGTACAGTGTCAGGAGTTCCTTTAGCACTGAAAAGGTTCATTGACTTGAGAACATCCTGCTCCTCCTGGGTGCTTGCAATCCCAATGGACTACTGCCTTTGCACACAGTATCTATGTCATATTCTATTTAAAGAAAGCCTCGCGCCCCATTTAGCCTATTGCTGTGTGAAAATTACATTACAGCAACTGCTCAGGAGACGCCATGCCATGCTTTTACTGTACGTTAAGACAGACCTATTACCACAGCATCTTGTGATTGGCAGTGTTTCGTAGTCCTGTAACATGTGCATCAAATACCAAGATTGCCCTGAGCTATGTCTTAAATTCACATTTAGGCCAAAAAGAAAAATGGTCATCTATATTTAGTATTACATTTTGCATTACATGTGTGATACTACTTTTTTTTTTTTTTAGCCAACATTTCTCTTGGGCATATTTTAGGGCTGTTGGCCATTGGGTGGCATCAATCCATATCGTGTTTTAGTTTTGTTCTAATGTTTGGGTTGAATGAGAATGTGCAGCACAGATGAGGAAATGGTTTGTATTGCTGTTACTATGCAGTTGTTATGCCCAGGTTTATGATCCTACCAGATATACATTCTAAAGGTGCATAGGGTAAAGCACACAAACATGTTTGTTTATTCGATAACACGGCATTAGCTTTTAAGATGCTTGATTTATTGTTACCTGATGTCTTGGGGAATGCTTTCCCAAGATACAAGAGAGGTGTAAGCAGAGCCCTTTACTGTATATCCCCTAAGGCTAATCTTGATCACTCATACGGATGGCCTAAGGCAGTTAAAGAAAGATATGTGAAAATTGCTGTCTCTCCCTGCCCCTTACACACAGCTATCCCACAAACATAAGAGAGACCACTGGCTGTGGTTAGTGAAGGTTGGACAGCATGGTGCTTCTATAGGCTGCCTCCTGTTCCTTAGACCAGAATGACACTCTTGCAGTCTAGCTACAAAAATAGAATATTGTATTAGGGTTTGACCAAAGAAGTACAGTGACACACATACCAGCAGTGACTTCCCAGTACTAAGAAATACTAAATCTTTTGCTGAGCATGTGCTGTTTGCTTCGAGTATTTGCTCAATATTCTTGTTCAAGTGTTGTGGGATATTTAAGAGCCAAATTACAGAGGATAGCTTGTTTTTAATAAAAATGAATGCACACTATTAATGGTAACAAGTAACTTTGCTATTCATTCAAATGGTCTGGGGGGGTGGGCATGGGGGAGAATGGGAATGTTCTTTTGTTCTGTTCTGTTTTGTTGTTTTATGTATTTGTTGTTTTTCTCAAAGTTGTGATCACAAAAAAATAATAATAATATGATTTCACTTTCTTATCACTAGTCCAGTTCCACCTATTCTCTCCACTTCTCGGTCTATTTCACCAATTCTTTATATGGGTTTAAATTCCCTCTTGTCCTCTCTCTATGACACAATTACACAGATGTCCTGGCTGTACTCTGTACAGTGAATCTTTCCTTTATATAAAACTTTACTGTTAATGTGCCCATTGGATTTAGCAATATAAAATGATGTATATGTGTTTGTTTTCTACCTTTTACTAACCGTATTTTATCGTCTCCTTTTTTTTCATGCAACTGTTGGACTTCCCTTTGGGTGCTCGATTTTATAGGTAAGAACATGGTTTTCAAAAGTTTCAAACTAGCATTTTTTAATGTGTTTTTTAAACAAATGGCAAACTAGCAATCAACCACTTAATTTTTTTTTTTTTTTATGTGAGTCATCATTGAATTGGTAACATTTGGTGCATTTCACTATTTAATTGACTTGGTTATAGCAAAAGCTACGCTGTATTTAGGCAGTTTGTGGAATGCAAACATATTCATTGCTATAGAGCTGGATTATGCCGAATTTTATAAACTTTGATTGTTTCGGGACGTGCTCTCAGCTGTGAACATGCTGTTTTATGGATTTGACTGCTTGCTGTAGCAGAAAACAAGGTTTTGACAAATCTCCCTAAAGGGAGACTACATTACTAACTGTATACTCAGCTTTGCCTGAACAAACTTAGCTTAGCTTTACTTGTGATTTGCAAATAGATATTTTGCTATTATGTTAGGAATATCTAAAAGAAAAAAAAAGGCAAAGTTACCAAAATATGCCACTCAACATATTTTATACTGGCAAACCTACTTAAAATAGAGGATTATTTATGAGCCTTGGTCACAAACTGGTCGATTTGATCTGAAAATGCAGAGTTCCTTGTCATTCATTGAATTATCATTTGCTGTTGATTCATTTTAAGCACACTTTGTACTGATCACCAGTGATTCATTCTCTGTCTGCACTGCTTTGGGGGTTACAGTTTTGTAGTGAAACTGAAAATGTAAAAACTTGGAGAACAGATACATTTGTTTTCTTTAGCGGAGTATTTATTTCTATAACATTTTCTATATATTTTTTCTGTTACTACAAAGCCTTTGGCCGTGTTACGGAGGTTTTGCAAAAACCACAGCGGCTCCCAATGATGGACTTCAATCACGGAAGCCATTTCCGATTTTATAATGGTGGGGATATTTTGTAGGGGTCAGTTGTCTGCGTTTGGTTAGCTGGTGTTTGTTATTTGAGAGCATAGGGTTCTCAGTAAATGCAGCCCTCGGTTATGCAACAGAACACAGAGGCGTATTTTGATTGATTCATAATTCAGGCAGTCAAAGAACTTCAATAGAAGAAATTGTCTGACATTTTTCCTACACACTGAAAGGTTTTATCAAAGAACGTCAGGCTCTGGGACGATCAACAGTGTCTGCTATTATACCCATCTTAGTGAGCATGAATTATTTAGATACAACAAATACATGGGTTATTAATATTTACTGAGGTTGCCAAACTCTGAGATCACAATTTGAATTTAGAAAGATTCGTCAGGCAGGGAGTAATGCTGATCACCCGTAACACATTTAAAAACTCAATCATATGTTTTTATAGCTAAAAAGAAACTTCGTAATATGGTTGGACAAAGCACTGACAGGAAGACAAATGCCTTTTCATATTAATAACTGGTTGAGGTATATGTTGAATTTATTATATTTGGCTTTGGTAGTGCAGATAATTTGGTATCAATGTCTCTCTTGTAGTGTCCACTTAATCCATTCTGTAAATTTGGTCTGACAGGAGCAAATTGGTAATTTTTTAACACTAAAAAACACAGAGAACTAACCGTAACTGTACACAGTGATGCCATCTAGTGAATGTTTAACGCATTACAACTTACTGAAATTGATAGATTGCATGAGCCTGAAGTCTTAATTAATGTAACCTTTTGATGATCATGAAACATGTGAGCAGTTTGGATAATGCCCTAAAGACACATATTGTCCATCACTAAACAGTTGCTGTTATTTAGAATTTACTTTAACAATTTGAAAAGAGAATCTGGTAGACAAAGATAAATGTCACTTCTTTAAAAAAACAACTGTCCTTTCAGTTTGTCACTTTATGAAACTATACTTCAGTTTCATTTTGTACAATTACTTTCCTAAGATATTCCTTACCATATCTTTATTAGTATTATTGGTATTTATCCAAGACAACTTACAGGCACTAGGGTGTGTGAACTATGCATCAGCTCCAGAGTCACTTACAACAACGCCTCACCAGAAAGACGGAGCACAAGGAAAGTAAGTGACTTGCTTAGTAAAACTAAAATTCTAAACACAGCTGTAGTGAATTGTGTGGTATATTTTTAGATTGGTTACTCCATTTGATTTACATCCATTTTAGTTAATTTCTTTGAAAACTTGAGCAAACACACTGGAAAGCTGTATCATTTGTAAAGATCTCACTGTGTTAGGGCCAGCTCTCTTTTTTTATTCAGTCCCTTTGGTATCTATTTAACTAAAGTATCTGCACTGCAGTTTTCCTCATAATGAGAAGCTTTGCCAAGGAAATGCGTACCACTGTCTGGTTCCGTAACATTAAACAAATGAAAAGATGTATATCTCACTAACTTTGGAAGAGATTTCTGCAACAAGTTACATAAAATACATCAACATTGTGTAACATAAAATATCAGCAGGTATCTTTTCAAACCCAGGTGGTTTACTAGAAATTGTCTGATGAGATTACAAATGAGTACTTAAAAGTATATTTTCAATCTTTTCATGCAAGGTTTTCCTATTGTCAGTTTTCAGCGTTGGACCTACGAGACTGAGGCTGAGCCCAAAAACCCTCAGGTTCTGTAGAGGCAGAAGCCAAGACCAGGGCTAGCCAGAGGACATTCTTTATTAGGGTAGGTTGAGGTAAATGTGGACATTCTTCTGACCTCCTGATAAAGGATCAGAAAGAAAATACAGTAAATCATTTTTTTTTTTTTTTGGATTAGAATTAATTCAATTATTATTATTTTTTAATACCAGAAAACAAACTAATGTAGCTTTAATAATGCATAAGAAGCTATAGGTGACCAGTTTAAAGTGTCCCGTCCTTAAACAATGAGGACACATGTGGCCTGAAACCTGAGGGTGAGACAGAGACCATTGTCCACATCCGGCCTCAAAAGCTACAGATTTGAAGCTTGACAACAGGGTTGCAGCCTTAGTTACACACTAGTTGCTATCTGCCGTTCCATTTCCCAAGGTTACAGTAGATGGGATTTTAAATGGTTTACTGATTGATTTGTTCATACGCAAACCATTACCTGCTGTGACCCATATCTTTATGTTTGAGTGGTAGAAACTGCACACCAACCATCAATTGAGTTAGTGGGAACAAGGGAATAGCCTTGAACATTGTAAAGCTCCTGAGCATCATGCTCCAGTGGTTAAAGGGCGAGGTACAGTGAAACCTCAGAGCCTCATATCCTGATAGCGGGGGCCTGTTGCTCAGCTGGAATTGGTTTTGTGCCCTCACAGGAAATCCAAGCTCAGGCTCTGACTTTCAGGGTAACCTTCAGCAGGATCAGGGAAAGAGACCCTTGTGACGACCTTTTGAAGCTTCCCTGGAACACTCGCCTCTTCATACAACAGTTTACTGTGCTGCATTCACAGCTGGTTAATATACTGGCTTCATTAATTGGTTATATGGTGTTAGTTAAGTTATGTTGCATTACTGTCACAAGGTTTTTAACTTCAAAATGTGGTTGAACTGTTATAACTGTACGGGAGAGCAGGGTCTATTTCAGTGAACTAAACCGCCCTGTATTATAATCACTTCAATAGAAATACCGTAAAAACAGAGCCAAGGGTGCTGTCATTCGCCTTGTGCAGCTCATGTGGACAGATACAATGCAGTTTAACACGTTTGTACAGTTTTGCATGTAAAAGAATATATTATATGTTGCTTTGGCTGAATCTGTTACAAAGTACATATGGCACTGTACATCCTCCTGAAAACACAAAACAGTTTTAATTTGGTGTAATCTATCATAAACATTTGACTTGATTTAATGTGAATAAAAACATGACAACTATACACAAACTTTGTGTTAATGAAAAACGGACAACCATCAGAAAACACCTGGTACAGTTGTGTTACTAAATAGTGCCACCATGTGGCCTGTTTTATACACTGCTCAATCTTTTCTGACCCACGTGATTATTTCTACGCGCTCTATGCTGTATGCGATATGATTAAGTGCTTAATCTAAGTAATATGATTTTAAAGGTTAAGGGTGAAATGTATTATAATATTGTGACTGGGTTTTAAATATATATAAAAAAACATAATTTTAATTATACACTGTTATGGCCTTTTTTTAAAAATAAAAAAAAAATTAATACCTACAAAAAATATCTTTCAGCACTGAATAATTTTACAAAAAGACTACCCTAGGATAACTACTTAAATTGTTTGTGTCTTAAATTAAAAACCAAATAAAAGTCGGCATAGGTATAGTGGTCTGCCAATTTGAGTTCTCTTTATTAGAGAATGAAGAATACTGTAGACAGTGGATTCCGTGGGAAACTTCCACCTTACTGCAGTTGGCATGGTGGGTCATACTGGGGTCTTGGCGTGAGTTACCTGTCGCTTGCTGTGGTCTTCTTCTTCTTCTTCAATCATGTGGCACTGTATCATGTTTTAAACAGTAACTGAAGATCGCTCTTGGGTCCGAAAAGAAGAAAAAAAATCAATATATATCCAGAGAAATAAATGGCGTCAGTTACATGAAACCTAAATGCAACATAAAACAACATCAGATTTAGTCTTACTTTGGCTGGAAAACAGCATTGATATTATCTTGACCGAGATTTAGACACTTGTTTTCTGGATTTTGTTGTAACAGTAGAGTGGAAACTGAACAGATTTTCAAAACGTTCTTCTCCAGTTCCATTTCTGAAGTGAGACGCAATGAGTGTTGCAACGATTTCCCCGGTTCAGTTTGTTTATCACTTTACAAGATGCACTTGAAGATGGTAAATCCCTGACATGCAAGCAGTTCTGTTTTTTTAAAACAAAATACAAACATGTGCTTAGTATTAGAGAGAGAGAGAGAGAGAGAGAGAGAGAGAGAGAGAGAGAGAGAGAGAGAGAGAGATCAGCACAGAAACCTAAAGTTTACTGTCTGAACGAGATAAATTAAAGACCACTGCACTATCATAATCTGCCACTAGAGAGCACTATAACCCAATGAATTGTAATACAGTCTAGTATAAAATAAATGCACTGAAACGCTGTAGCTTTCTAGTGACACCTACTGTACAGTTCTTAGCTGACCATTTGAGTACACTTTCTGATGCATTTCCCAAATTCAGGTTTGTAGGTGGAATGTATGTTAGGGTTAAGAGCCGTACTTTATAGACAGAATCAGCCAATCAGTTGCTTTGCATAGGCTTGCATGTTCTGTTGGTAGTGCAAGTGTGTCTGGTCTTGTGCAGTATTAATAACTGCACAATATGTGAACATTGTAATGGCTTCCCATCACTTTTCCCCATTAGGTCAAGGTGTTGGAGCAGAATTGATGCTGACCTTGTATGATCACAGCTGTGAAGTATGGCAGAGACTGGTTTGTTGTCTCAGAATCGTATTCATTCCCAGGCTTAGGCTGACGAGGGAAGAATCCGGGGATTTCAGCATTAACACATTTGTTACAGTTTATTTGTTTTCCATATCTGATCAAGTGGATGCTAATGCAAATGCTGAGTGTTTTCAGATTGGAATACATACTGCTGGGCAGTTTTTGTTCAAGAACATCACTGTAAATGGTTGACTTTGTGGGCTATAAAATGATCTGTGTTCGTTTTTTCCATCCCTTGTAGTTAAACGACAAATGTGTTTTCTGCTGTAAGGGATATTGCACTGAACTGTCTCTGGTCTTTTTATCAGGTTATAAAGCAATCCATAGACTTCAAGATGAAAATAAATGATCTTTTATGTTCCATTAGTCGTGTTTATAGGAAAGGGAATTTATCAGTGACAGTAATTGGTGCTCAATTGTTTCATTGTGTTGTTTTTAAATCAATGGAAGTGGTATGCTAATAGAGGTGATATCCAGTTTGGATCTTCAGATGACAAATTATGTGCAATATCCAGCCATTCTTCTGATGAATTGTTAAGAATTTCAAAGATTTCTCTACCTCCAGTCTGCCTAATGCTGCTGTTAAATCGGTTTTCCTCCTGCAACCTTATGCTAGTTTTAATCATTTTAAGCTCTGGCAGATTGCTGCTTACATTTAACAAGCACATTTACTGTGATCCAGTCTAATTTAATAACTTTGATTCATTATAAAGCTGCTTTTGGCTGCAGATTGTTTTATTCTTTTTGTTTCCATGTTGTAACTGGTCTTTTTGGACCTTGGCCAAAGTGTTCTAGAAAAATAAATCGGTACGTGACGGATTTTCTAGGAGATGCATCTCATTAGTTTTTTTTTTTTTGTTTTTTTTTTTTCGGAAAACCATTTACAGAAAAGGGTTTATGTGTTTATATAAAACACACAGATATATATTGGCACTTTTTTTTTTTTAAGAGGACAATAAACCAATTGTAATTTAAAACGAGCAACACACAACCCACCATTGGACTGCATTTTAATGAGCGCTATTCTACCTTGCAGCGGCTTTTAAAAAGTACCAAATATCAGAACAAAACCCAGCTTTCATAGAGATGGTGTGGGGCATTTTAGGCAGTGCTAGCGGTAGATAATTGTCGTAGTTATTATGGTTTTTATTTACTGCACCTGAGCCCCACTACTGAACCCAGTCCACTACAGCGAACTATCACACGCAGGTCACATGATCTGGCAGAATGAAAGGATGTCGGTGAGATATGGAAACTTGAGCTGGTTGTAGTGTAAGAAAAGAGGCTGCCAAGAACTGTGTGCAGTGTGATTAGGCGTACTTCCACTTCATGTTTATTTCCAGTTATGTGCTTTGATTTAATGGTAGCCAAGCTTGTTATTATGACAGCAGATGTCATCACAACGTGCTGTGGAACTTTTCAGAAGAACACACCCCCTTTTAAAATACTGTACTGGGTTTATTATGTGCCACTAGGTGGCAATGTAGGGTAATAGATCACCATGGTTTTATTACATTATAAATAGGGCTTCTAATTTTTGGTTTTAACCAATAAAACCCAATAAAACACTCCCGATACAAAAAAAAATGAAATCGGTGGATAGCCAATAAACACCGGAAAAACTGTGGAAATGGTTCATCAATTCATGTTGACTTTACCCTTTTTTTCATTAAAAAATAAAACCTACTACAAAAATAATATTAAATTGTTTCAGGCAATGTCCCGCCTTCCTGACTTGTATCTATCGTTCTGAATACTTTAAACCCGCCCCAGCTGCTGAGTGACAGCACATTCCTACATTTCTATTGCTGCTGATTCATTGGGGTCCTTCAATAATCTAATGGATGAGGTTCTGGGAACAGTTATTAGCTGTTAGGAACTGGATGAGCATTGATGATCCTCCTCTCAATTGTAACTGGTCTTGCAGTCTTATACTGCTGCTAGCAGATGGAGTTGGTAAGTTCAAGTCTGGCTGGAATGCTCCATTAAGAACCTCACTATAAATATTTCATTTCAGAATGGCATTGTGTGTTGTGACGGTTTATTCAATCCAGTTACATTTTTCCAAACGTTAAGTAAAAAAAAAAGAAAAAAATCCCATTTAGACATTTGAATTTAAAGGCCTTCCATAGTTCAGTCTTCTAATAATAATCATTTGCTCATAATGACACACCTATAAATGTTAACCCCACTGGACTTTAGTTCAAAATGGTCAAACATTTAAAGGAAGCAGAAGAAAGCTGTAAGAACTGAACTGGCAAACAACACGTGCTTGCAAGAATTTAACAAAACAACCACTCATATTCAACTTAGGCAGACACGCTGTACCTACCATTAAATATAATTATGTGATAGTCTGACTCAGCCGTTAGTTCTGCGTGACTAATGGACTAATCTATTTTTGTGTTTAAGTCAGAAAGGTAAAAAATAGGTACAATTGTATTACTGTCTGTGTTGCTTGTTTCACATTAGCTTGTTTTATGTACTAATTAGGAGATTTGGGGGAAGGGGGCACGACTATTTCATTAGATACCACTTTCAAAACTATAGATATCTGTGGATCATGTTTTTGTATAGTTTAAAAATATGAGTGCTTCACATTTAAGAAAACCCTGTAGGTGTAATTCGGAGCTCCTGTGTGAGCAAGAGCAAGTTTCGATGTGGGTGTCTTCCCTGTTAGCAGTGCTTCAGAGGGAAGAGGAACACACCTGATTGGCTGCTGGAGTTGCTGAGAGCAATGAGTATCTAGGGGGAAGAAGTCGGATCGTGAGACTCTGAAGCTGTAATCGGAGCAGTTTAAAGTGTAACGGTAGTCTATGTCACAGTGCTTTCTAATCCAAGAACATCAAGTTTCAGGTTTATTGTGGCTTTGTTTCCATTTGGATACTTTTTACGTGAATGGGAGATCAATCACATCTATATTCCCCTGGTTAATAGCCTCATTTTAATTAATTTACCATTCATAATAGTATCCCCTGATATTGATTAGATACAGCTATTTGAAATGTCTTTGAATTAGACAGGTGTTTTGTAGTAATGGATGAATGTTTAACAATACAGTACATTATGAAAAATCAAGCGTGTGGTTCTGTGTATGAAACAAACTGATCTCATGGGAGGCCTCTCTAACCTGCTGGTTATCTATCATTGTCTTAAACAAAAACGGGGAGAAGTACTTCCACACACATGGAGCTGAATCGTTCACTTTCAGGTTGTTAGGGTGGACTAATGGAACTGGAAATGTATTTAAGATAACGGGCACTTCGACAAGTTCGTTTTACAGGATGATTCCAGTGCCGATATTCTAGGGGTGTAATTCAATACACTGCAAGGAGAAGGGTTTAAAATCATCTTCTGTAGCATGGAAGAAGATGAAAGTTTAATAAAAAGTGCAATGAAAGTTTTCTCATTTCAAGGTTTAGAGTAACATATCAACCGGTATCCTGTTGAGATAAGCCACAGCTAGAATTTTGTAGAGGAATTTTACACTAGCAAGAAATTGAATATTTTATATATGGATTGTATCTAAAGCATTTGCGATCCTGTAATAAATAGAGATAGGTGATTGATGCAATCCAGCAACTCTTGTTGAATGATTTGCACTTTTCCTAATCCACGTGTGTGACCGTTATAATAACCCATTCCTCTCTGAATCTGAAGCACAGGTGCTTACTTTCTTCTTATAGGGTACTCCTTCCTTTACCGACATATCACTATGTTGCTTCAACTTTGAGTCAGCCATTCCGCATAAACAAAGAAAACACTGAAATGTAACTATGCAACGAATTGTATTTTGTTTGCTGTCGCCAAAGCAGATCAGTGTCAGGCTGTTGGTGAACATGTGATGTGAGTGTAAAAAGTCACATGATAGTGGGACTATATAGTTTAATGTCTTAGATTGGCTAGCCTATGTGTCAATCATTCTGGGGCTGTTTAAGGCATTGCAAGATGATGCGGCAGGGGTGGGGCTTTGCTCCAAACAGATATGCTATGGTTTGACTGTGGCGCTAAACTGTAATATTGCACTGTGTCTAGGAATCCAGGACAAATTCTGTCCTGAAGGCATTTAGTCTGGGACCAGGACTTGATCTTTTCATTTTCAGGACTGTCCCGTCCAATTAGGGATGGTGGTCACCCTACCCTCAATGTTTTACCCTTTTTAAATTCCCCAATGAAGCTTCACTCTTTGTGAATTTACCTATTCCATAGGGTACCTCCTTTCACAGTTCAGTGCCCGCACACAGCCATTCTCTCAAGGCTGAAAGGCTTCAATTACATTAAGGACTTGAGATTTCCCTTTACAAAGTAATGCAAAATATCAGTTCATCTTTACTTTCAGTTCAGTGCTCACAATGGGTGCCAGGTTGACATCACTGGACACACATTCCTCAATGTCCGTTCAAGCCTTATTCTTCATATGCATGCATACTAACACTTATTTATTTAACTGATTTGAAATATATAAGCAGGTCATAGTCACACATATAACTTCCTGCTGCTAGGTTGTAGTAGGCTGTAGCAGGAGCATGTCTGGTTAGTTCACAGAGTGGCACAAACTTTCTTTAAAAGTGTCAATAGATGAGTGAGCTTTGGAGCCCTTAAGGGAATGCAAACAAACTGGTATGCCAACAAAATAGCTCTGCGATCTAAAAAGTATTCTGCTTTGATTGCAGAGTGTTGTTATTGTGCCTCAAACACTCCTGCCGCCACGTTGCAATGCTTTTACCCTTGAAAGGTATAGTGCTTTCTGCATCCCATTGACTCTGCATGTCACATCATGTCTCGACTGCGGGCTGAAATGCAGTCTGGATGAAAATCCCTGGCATTTGAATGGTGCCTTATTAATAACAGCATGCACAGCTTTTGCACTCAATGAGTATCAACCTTGTGCTGTACATAAAACCGCCTTCTATCCTTGACAACACGTGGCCGAAGCATTAATGCACTGAAAATATACTAGGAAACTAAAGCAGAGTTTTTTCATCAGATTGTGTTGGAGGGATTGGCAGTATTGATAAAGCTAGACCTAGATCACACAGATTAAACCGTATAAAGGTGTCTGATACCCATGCTTTTCAAATAAGCCCGGATCACCCTTTTTCAAAACGCAGGTTTGGAATTGTTATTGTTGTTTTAGACTCTTGTGTTCTTTCATTGAGATCTATAAAAATCAACCAAATTCACAATGTTCGCGATGGAGAAATGAATTGAACAGCCAGCCTCATGAATTGATAGACCACCTGGGATGCTCAAAGCCAGCAGTTGAACCACATTGTGCAATCAATCAGTTGGAACCTACATCCACTTTATTATTATTATTATTATTATTATTATTATTATTATTATTATTATTATTATTATTATTATTATTTAGCAGACACTTTTATCCAAGGTGATTTACAGAGACTAGGATGTGTGAACTTTGCATCAGCTGCAGAGTCAATTACAACAACGTCTCACCTGAAAGACGCATTTAACAGAATGTTATTTTTCATGAAACTGCTATGTATTTGGGATACAATACCCTTCAACACCATTGTGAATTGTTTTATATACAAATTTACCAGAATGTTGGTTGTTCTACATAAGTGGTTCACAGTATAACTAGTTTAAATTGCTCAATTGTGCATTACTGTAAGCTCATTCATGATTATTTTGTTAATGGAAAATGTGTATGCAGAAATACATAGATTGTTCGACCGTTAATGATTATTTTGTTAATTGACAATAAATACCTTATTCAATGCAGACCTGCATTTACCAATAAGCTTTGGTAAATCATATGATTAACTGGTAAATGTCCGAAAAGCCATTTATTTCTCAATAATTTCAGACATTTACCACCTTATTTGGTAAATGTTGACATTTACCAGTAAAACTTGATTGATCAGATTCAGACTTTTACTGTAACATATACAAGCACAGATTTTCCATGAATATGATTATTGTTGTAGCATGACTTTTAAATAACTGTTTATTATCTTCAATGAGATATTGAGCTGTTTCTGAGAAAGACGCTGTTGTTTTTGTGACAAGGGTTAGTAGCGGTCTCACACAAAGCCTTGATGGTTCTAAGGAGGAGGTTCTATGTCAGTCACTACATGAGACTCAACAGCTGGAATGAGCTGTTTGCCTCCTCTAGCAAAAATTGGCAAGAACAAAGTACTATGCCTTGAGATAATGACCCCACAATCCTTGTGAAATGACTTGGCTCTAGTGGCCACGTTTTGAAAAATAACATTTCCTTTTTTGGAGTTATCACACAGCTAAAGTAAAACTGTGGCTCAGGAGATGAAAGTAGGATCTGTTCATTGCTCTGCTGTACTGGGAAGATTCTGCACTGGTACAGACAATGATGGAAATAAGGCAAACCTTGTATTTCTTATTCAAACACATTTACTACATGTTCCGAACAGGAATTTCAAGTTCATATCTTTCTTTACTGGTCTGCATGTTTTTTTTGTTTTTTTTGCTGAAATGGGTTGAAATGAAAACCATGCAGCAAAAACCCCTTGTTCAGTCTTAGGTGATGCTCCAGCCAGTCTTCTCATTTTACACTGTACTAGCAATTCTTGTAACCTAGCAGCAAACGTCTGGCCTATCTTGTAGTCTCCTAACAGGCTTTAACAAATATTCCCGTCACAATAAAAAGCTAAATTGCTTACATTATGACATGAGTTTCTAAACAGTTACTCACTGAATTAGTCAGTAAAAACTAAGTTCATGTTCCATAATGTAGTTTATTATCTAATTAAAGTTTGGACAGTGTGTTACTAGTATACCTTTGTGTACAAAGTAGCATTTGTATAAAGTATTAATATTTAAGAGTCAAATTATTACAGGCCAATAGTTACTTAAAGCTTAGGAGGTACAATATATATGCAAATTATTGTGATCTTTCTGCACAGTATACTGTATATCCTGAGGAAGATATTTTGTCTGAAGCCTAATTTTTGAACCTCTTGCCAAACACGTAGTAACTATAGGAAATATTCAGGGCATACAAAGAAAACCCCTAAGAGGTCAAATCCTGTGTCATGTGTGTAATCAATCCCCCTGTGACATGTTCTTATAAAACACAAAGAAGAAGCCATCATTTCTCTTTGCTTTAATAAGGTGCGGCTGCATGCAAAGGCTTATCTGCTACTAACAAGCATGCAGAAGGCAACATAATTCACTCTTTATTTTCAGTTAATTGTCCCGTTAACCATGCTTTGCTCCAAAAAACATAGCCTGCTTAAGAAGCGCAATGCTTTCATTTATTTCCATAGTTATTTGGAGTCCTGCATGTTTTTCTTCCCTGAAAGAGATTAGCTACTTTGTTATGCCCAGATGCTTTCTTTAAACACAAATCAATTCTTTGTACTAAAACAATTGACAGGCATTTGTGGATTTGTGTTTGCATTTAGTCAGACAAAATAACGAGCCGTCTTTCCAAGTACGGTGTTAAATCAACTTTCTTTTTATGAACAAATCCATGCTGCTGTGAAAGACTGTTGGCAGGTTAAGGAGTCCTGTGTTTGCTGTGTTTATATTGGTAGTTGTCCATGTTCTCTAAACATGTCAGTGACTTAATGTCTTCTGCCTTTTAAGATATTCAAGGGTTTACTATTTAAAGTTCTGGCATCATAGTTTAACGTCCATAGTGTTGTACACATATTCTGTTTCAATGATAAACAATTTTACCTTGCCTTGAAGTTTTTGTGCTGGAGACCCACTTCATTGTGGGTTACCTGAGCAAATCTTTTCTGCATTTTCAATTTACATCCCAGAAATAAAATTCCAGCCATCAAGCAGTAGTACTTGAAATAACACTGACCGAGGTCCTGATCACAGGTGTTGAGAGAAATGCATGTGAAAGGTTAATTGGTGGTTGTTTAAAATCTTAAACCCCCACTCATCTGACCAATTTTCTGTTTTGCTGGATGTAATGTAATTTGTAACTTTAGGGCTATCTGGGGTTTGCCTTCCAGGTAGGTGATGTAATTGCCTTCAATAATATAGAGCAATATTACAGAGTTCACATCTAGGATTAAATGGCTTACGTTCAAATGCTACTAGGGCGCTGCATATATCAAAGCCCCTGGGAGGTATGTGAAGCCATGTCCTGATGGGAGTGCTAGCTGTCTCTGAGAAGAGATGGAACTCTGAGGTCCCATCTGTATTGAAGATGTTAAACAGTCGTCCCCCATCTTGTTAAAGGGAAACGGGGGCATTGTTTCCAGTGTGATGGACCAATTTCCTCAAGGAATGTGATGGCAGTTTGATAACAGACCAGTTATTTAAAATGTATGTATTGCTTATTTTATCAATGATGTCGGCTCATTATAAGCCCTGTCAGTATAGCCAGTGTTTTAACCTCCTCATTATGTTTTTGAAAGATGTATGCTGAGAGTTCCTTCATAAAGGAGATGACATTTCTGCGTCATTGTACTAATATACCACCCCATTTCTTTCTTGACATCCCAAGCAGTCTGAATTGTTTTTGGCTGGCACACTTAATACAGATTGCAATAACCTTATTGTAACTGCCACGGTTGGAGCTGAAATGCTGGCTGCAAGCTTTATTAATTTAATCCATGCTTTTGTGCCGATCGCACAGCTGGTGCAGATGCATTAAGCAGCATCACACCAATGCCTGAGTTATTCATTGCAGTGTTTATTATGAATCTGCTTGTTGTGCCAAGTAAGTCAGGAGTTTAAGTACACTGACAAGACAGTTTTGTTTTGTTTTGTTTTGTTTTGTTTTGTTTTCTTTTCTTTTCTTTTCTTTTCTTTTTGGCAGTTCAGTCAACGAAACCCTTACGTAGATCTAAATATTGTTCACCACTGTTGGATAACATTCTGAAAACTGTAGTCGTGTTTTGAAAACCAAACAAAAAACAGTAACCTGCACTGTAACTCAAAAACAGTAACCTGCACTGTAACCCAAAAACAATAACCTGCACTGTAACTCAAAAACAGTAACCTGCACTGTAACTCAAAAACAGTAACCTGCACTGTAACTGAAAAACAATAACCTGCACTGTAACTCAAAAAGAATAACCTGCACTGTAACTCAAAAACAATAACCTGCACTGTAACTCAAAAACAATAACCTGCACAGTAACTCTGGATATACTGTGTGGGGTCCAGTTTATGATACCAGAGATTAAATAGACATGATTCAGTTTAAAATAAGGCTCTACCTCTATCATACACAGTTTGAACAAAAAGTAGACTTGATTTTAGTATTTATAGTCGTCTTTATGCTTTACTTTTGTATGTAGTTCATATTTTACAAGGTTCAAGTTTGGTTTCTAGTCATTTGTCTTTTATTTACATTTACAACTTGTAAATGTACTTGGCATTTGGCACGACATGCTGCCTTGTTACTGTAAAAGAGTATTTTATAATATTGTTTACCTTAAAACCCATAAACCATTTGACCTCTCGAGTTGCAGTAAAATTGTTCTGGTCAGCTACTCACCTTCTTGATGCTCCAAAGAGGGTGCCTCGGTGAAGCAAACATCATACCCCAGAGGGCTGTGCTGCACAGTATACATATTTAAAATTAACAAAAGAAAGAATGAAATAAGCCTCGCTTTCACAGGGAAATTCCTAATATTAGTTCAAATTCTCCCACTTTTTATTGTGGTGCAAACGTGTTTGGACTAGATACCTCTGGCGCTATGCAAGTTTCGTAACCACGACACGAAAGGGTCTGATATATTCAAACAGTTACCAGCTCCAGGAAAATTCTATCCAAATAAAAGATAAAAAAAATCCCTCAAGGAAATACTGCACTGTTTTTGTGGCCTGCTGATGTGCTTCTAAAACGTATTACCCGACACTGTATTGGTTGAATGCAATATGTGGCTTAGTTGCATATGGTATTGAATGTTCTATGTAGCCATAAACAGGCATTGTTTTAATTGAGAAAGCCATGTGCACATTGTAATTGGGCCTTCTCTCAAGGGTTGTCTGGAAACATGCTTCAGCAACCTCTAATGTATTCCTTACTCTAGTCTCTAGGAATATTAAGAGATGTAAACAAGTGCATTGCTCTCAGTAGGCTGATTCCTACTTGGGTTTAATGTACCTGGTGCTGGGTTCTGTTTAGTAATCCATCTGTTTTATTACTATGTTGTAGACTGGCAATTAAAAACAATGTTCAAAGCTAATTATATTTTCTTCAGTTAAAGGACATGCACAAATACCAAAGCTATTTGCATGTGCCAGGCTGTTGCTATTCAGTATTTATAAAATGCATTTTACTTTTTTTTTTTTTTTTAACTGAACTACTGTGTGTTTAATGGTAAATGGCAGAGTGATTTCGATGAAGCTTAATTCAAGGGAATAATATATATTTTCATACTTTCAATATTATGTACATTGCGCACTTAAAAATAATTGAACTCAAAGTGTGTGTTGAAACCGTCGTTCTTTTTATTGCTAAAACATTAAAGAGAAACACAAGTAAATACAGTGCTCTTGTGTCTGCGTCTTCACCTGTGAATGCTGTTACAATGTGGATAGATGCAGTAGACATGGCTATTGCGTTGCTTCACAGTGACCCCTATTGTCAGATGCCTGCTGTGCCAGACTGGATAATAGTTCAAAAAGTATATCATGCTTATTTTTCCATTATTACAGGGTTTTTGTCTATGTGACTTTGTATTCATTATTACAATTAAATAAAGTGGTCATTTACTTCTAAAGAAATGAAATGTTTGTTTTGTAAAACAAACAAAAAAGAAAATCACCATGTAGGCCTACAGCATTTACATTGATAACGAATGTATTGGTAATGAATAGTAAATAGCTGTCTACAAAGTATTTGGTTAGCTTTATAGCCTACCTAAAAGCTAGCTTTTTAAAAAGGTTCTACAGTTATTTACTGCTTCAGACACAAATTACATGAAATGGTAACACGTGTTTAAACAGTCTTCTACAGTGTCAAAGAGGAGGAATGTAGAAACATTCGCTATCACACCCAAAGTCTGCTTCTCTGCGCTGATTCTTTGCCATACGATTTGTAAAAGCTTCAATTTACGTCTGTTGAACTTGGCGGCACAACTCGTTAAACGTTAGGATTATTGTCTATCAACACAATTCCGGTTGTCTTAATTTGTGGGTTTATTTGATTTATCTGTGTCACTGTGTTTTGGAAGAACGGTGTGATGCAAGGTATTATATATATATATATATATATATATATATATATATATATATATATATATATATATATATATATATATATATATATATATTACACACACACTCGCAGTTAAAATTGGTGGGCAGTGGACCGTTGGCCCATACATCTCCGGCGCCCATGAATTAAATGAGTATTGTCAGCCCACACCGAAAGCAGCTTGCCTGGGTTCTTCTACGTATCTGCTCGGAAGCGGTCCCCTGATTTTTGACTTGCCTCCCTGAACAGCAGCAGCACGTGCTACTATTGGTTCACTAGGCTCTGATGCTTAGTAATAATCACTGTGTTGGGCTGTAGAAGAGGGAGGTGATCATCACAGAACAGATGGACTGGTCTGCGGCGCTGTAGAGTCCCTGACAGCTCTTACACAGGGACCGTGCTTGCTGCACTCGACTTAACACTTTTAGTTTACTTTGAGTATTCGATGTTGTGTTTTTTTGTTTTTGGTGGGATCGTGCGTTGCGGTGGAAACTTATTGTTTCTGTAGCTTCCCCGTGGTCTACCGAGGTGGGGAGGCAAGCGGCGCTGAAGGCAAGTCCTGCCAGAGCGTGACGGATGGAACAGATTTGAATTCTTCTGTATGTCCCTAACGCAAGCAACGGATTTAATACCAGCAAGCTAAGCTACTCTGGCTTGTGCAACTGTGTTTAGTTTTGGATTAACTTGAAGCAGCTATGATCTTTTCAGATATGAACACGAGGACCAATTCCCCCAAAGTGCACCCTCCCAATGGGACGCGTTTTTATACATTCCAGGCAAGTGCTGCGCTTTTAAAAATAATTACATTGCTGGTTTGTTTAATTGTTTATGTTGCATTAGTGGCTGTATCGAATAATTTAAACGTGGATATTGTATATCCACACAATACGTTTGTTTTGTGTTTTTGTATTTCTTATTATTTTTAAACAGGACACGCATTGAGATACTTGTTTGATGCAGGCTTGCGCACAGACTAAATTCACAGGACTCCTAAATAACACGACTTTCCAAACAAATCACATTTTTATATTGATACTGATCCTATTTTCATTCGAGATCAGAGGTTGTTGGTTTTGTCTGTGTTTTTTGTTATGAAATAGGAATATGTTCATATGTACACCTATTAGGATTTCTACGCGTAATTTCTTATTTTAACATGGTACCGTTATGTACGTGACTTGTTTATTTTTGTATATGTACTGTAGTAGCCTACTGCAGTGATTCAACTGCTATCCATTGTTTTCAGTGAATAAGTGATACTGTTTTAAATGATGTCTCTAGATTTGTTGTATAATAATTAAAAGCTTAACATGCAACGTTGTAAACTTAAAGTCGATACTTTGAAAGCCTTACAAAATTGACAGCGTCACACGTCTGCCTGTGTTGTCAAAAAAGGGCACAACATTAATAATTGAATACTTCACTGGCTTTGGCTGTGTGTTTTGAAATCGGTAACTCCACTACTCCATGCTTATAAAAATAAGCAATTTTGTTCACCCTCTTTCAGTGAAAAAAACCCAAAGCAGTTAATATTTTCTATAATGTAGAGGTAATTGGTTGAATGTTCTGCAGGTGTTTTATTTTTTTCAGCGACCATTTAAAAGAGAAAGACTTCTGAACCCAGGTGTTGGGTCAGTTCATACTGCCGGTTGTATTGGTACTGTAGGTTTAATACGCCTATCCATTTGGATCTGGTTGGTACGCTGTTTCCTGCTGAAACGCATGTGGGGTATTGGTGGCCTGTGCCCTTTTGGTCAAATGTCCATGTCTCAAGTCGTACTTGGCATTTAGCAGGACATCGTATTATAGACAGTGAGACAGCCTGCCTGTTTTTATATGTGGTCTGAATAATGTGTTGGTGCAGCATTCTTACTGCCTGCACTGTATCCTAACCCTGAAGTTACTGTTCATTTAAAGCCTAGTGTAGAGGGTAGCTAGCAGCTGTACTGTACAGGTCTTCATTGCCATAGGCTTGTAAATAGAAAAAATATCTTGTAGATATATTTTATAATTTTACCATACATTATATACAATGGATTCCAGCAAAGCTCACTAAATGCAGTTTTATAAGAACATGTGACTGTTTTTAGCAAATTATTATATCATGCGGGGGATGATATCCTCCCCCATCCGTTTGACTTATTCCATGTTGAAATCACTTTGAAAAAAGTCTGGTTTGTCAGCAGCAGATCAATATCAAACAGGTATCATCTGAAACTCTGTAAACCTTAGGATCGCAGGCTGGCAAAACTCTGTCTAGAACTCGCTCTGATGAAAAAAGTGACCTAAATGAGTGTCTAATACTGGGAAAATGTTGGAGGTGTAGGTGAAGAAATGTGTAAATCAGTTCATTTAATACATAGTTAGCTGTCACAGGAATCACATTTCTGGCTTTTATTTAAACTACATGCATGTTGCTGTTTATGTCCTTGGTGGGGCTTGTAAATTACATCATTAGTATTACTGTTGTAGACTTGTTATTGCCAGCATTACCACATCTACAGTACTATACTCTCTGGGGACTTGAAGCACAAATATTGGAGAACTGATAACACATTGTGGGTTAGAGTCTGTTCTAGGTTAGTCCTGTAATGTGTCATTATTTTAGAATTAATTCATGCTATGGGTACCTGTACTACTGAATATTCACAGTAACTTTTAACACAAGACATGGCACTTCCTGACATTTTAGCAATGCGTTTCTAAAAATTCAATTACAGCTGGTCTTAAACCTGAAGGTTACCAATTAAAGGAGTTAAGTATATCAATCAACCTTTATTTTATATAGCACCTTTCATAGTGGCCTACCATCACAAAGCACTTTGCAAGATGCAGTAACACCAAAATACTTTAAATACAGAGAAGTGAATAATACATGATATACATAGAAAAAAGCCTAATACAATACAGTGAAAAATGCATAATACATGAAATAGTAGCAAACACAGAGAAGCTAGTAGCAGATCTCAGTCTTAAAGAGCATGGAAAACAAGAGAGAACAGGTGGGTCTTGAGAGTTGATTTAAAGCGAGCGACGGTGGGAGCATCACGCACCAAAGCTAGGAGAGAGTTCCAGAGAGTCGGAGCCATGAAGCTAAACGAGTGTTCTCCAAGCGTGGTACACTTGTGCTTGGGGATAACAAGCAGACCAGAGTCCGAGGACTTCGGCTTGCGGGCAGGGACATAGTGGGTCACCAGGTTGAGGAGGTACTCGGGACCTGTGTGATGAAGGGCATTGTAGGTGAGCAGGAGAGTTTTGTAAGTAATCCTGAACTTTACAGGTAGCCAGTGCAGCTGGGCAAGACGGGGAGTGATGTGTATCTAACAGAAGTATCTGACAGAGTTTCAAGGACATGTTAATCCACATGGATTGTGTAAAATACTTTTTTAAGACTGCTTCCGTGTCAACTGCTTACACGCATGCATTTATTGATTACTGCATGTCAAATCACAAAGAAGCTCAAGTGACGCACTCGCGCTATGAAAAGATGGTAACATTGTGTGATTAAACTCCTCATTGCCAAATCAGTGATTGTATTTAGCAATACAGAATGAACTCAAACTGTTTTGTGAATGGCAAAACATTTAGTAAAAGATCAATAAATATGTGACATCAATTCAGAAAGCTACTACTGGATGCATTTTAAAAGTGCAGTGCACAGTATTGTACAAGACAAAATTAATAGTATTTTGCCCCATTCTATCACTGAGACAAACAAGATCAATCCTTTCTTTTAATAAAGGCTGACAAAAGCAGTCTGACTTGTAGAACAGCTGAAGTACTTTTGGTAGATATTAACAGAGCTAGATGCCAATCAAATATGTGAACTGCAGTAAATCTGAAAATAGGTCTCTAATTATTTCTTATTAGACCTTTGTTGTCATGGCAAGTTTTGAATTCTAAAGGTAACATTCGTACAAAGTATATTTTTTAAATGTTAAGCTAATCTAGTAGTTTCTGTATTTCCTACTACGACAGTATTTGGTCAAATATGGCTTTGACAACTGAACAGTGGTATACTCTACAGTATCCTAAATATTTAGCAAAGAGGATTAGAGGAAACCATAATAGATGAATGGGTTGAAATAAAAATGCAACTGTATTTATCAAAGTGGCTCAGTTTGTGTATCTCAACCTAATTTCATTTTTGTTTCAAACTAAAAACTGATTGCAGACTTCTTATGTTGAAATAAACCCTTGCATACATTTAAAATGTATTTTATTTTTGCAACCTGTAGATGTTAATAATGCCTTCTAGCAATTTTTAGTTTTCAGTCAGCATAAGCAAATAATAGCAATCAAGTGAAGTGTGAGCAAACTAAGAGGCTGTGAACATGTAACAGTGGCAAAGAAGGACTAACCCGATTTATTCACAGTGAGCTGATCAGACATGGGATTAAAGTCAAGGTGGATAGGTTTGAACCAGTTTTGATCTTGTGGTTAACCAGGATTGGAATTGAAGACCTTTACAGGCTCAAATCCATACAGATGCCCTTTGTTATATCTAGTAATGTCTCTGTAAATGGTAGGTGGGAAATTGGAAACATCGGCAGTAATGTTGAATTGGGGCTTGGGGCAGGTTTCAGGTTGCACTCTGAGGTGCTTGATGAACTGCATGAGTTTAGACCTGATTCTAAGAGCTCTACAGAGGCCACAAGCATAACGAAGGAGCGGTGATTCTCATCCTCACCACCTATTATTATTTTTTTATTATTATTATTTTTTATTCAGAATGTTTAGTAACAGCCATTTGCTGTGCCTGTGTTGCTATGCTTTTTATGCCACAATGAAGGAAAACTGTGTTTCGAATTTGAGGAATAAAGTAAGGAAAGTTTGAACCTTCCTGTAGAAGTGCCTTTGTGAACACACCCTGTTCTCATTCCAGGAGCATACCTTTAAAAGGACCCATACAGCGAAGGAGATCCAGTCAGCTGCCGTGATACAGCATTTCAAACTTCCTTGGCAAGATACATCAGTCCATTGGGTCTGCCTGCTTCCTCTGTGACGCACTGAGCACTAATTTAAGATGCTGAACTGCTTGTCATCATTACAAGTATTCTTCCAGGCCTGTTCCCTGGGGTACCCTTGATCAAAGCAGTTAACGTAGAAGCTTGCTGTGGGAGGAGGTGATGCAGAGTTGCATGTAGACTGAAAGGGGAGATGGATGGCAAGCTGTGCTGTCTCCTTAAAAGTGTAACTTTCCATTTCGAGTCGCACAGCAATCTGAATTTCGACAGCATTTGCAAGGGGAGCATTTACAGCTGGACAGTTTAGGTCCTGACAGCTCTGTGCAAAAGCATGACTGCACTGAACTGCATATGTGGAAATAAAGTGACAGATCAGACAATCTACAGTATTTTGTGCTTGAATAGGTTTCAGTGGAATAAATATATGTTGGGTTCATAATGTTATTCATAACATTTGAACTTGTTTTTTTTAATTCAAAATGTGTTGAAGTACATGAAACTGAAATTGAAGTACATGAAACTGTTCAAGACGCTTCCTGAAACATGTTCATGTTCTGTGGTAGATTGTTAACTACTTACTACCTGCCTCTGTGGTGTAATAATGGATAAAGAATTTAGCTGCAGTATCTTTCACAGTGCATGTGTGATTGCACCTCTCAGCACACACAGCCAGTTTCTATCTGTTTGCTCAGTTGTGGTGTCTGAAACCACCCGTTTGACAAAGAATAAGGTTGCACTTTTCCAATGCTGGGACTGCTGTGAAGTCATAGGTATAACGTGTTCCAGTCTTCAAATACAGGATGTAGTTTTCCAGCTGCGCTTCCTCTAGTACCTTTTGAAATAAATTATTCATGTTGTAGCTAGCTAGTAAAATAACCAGATGTTGCGGGGTATATGTTGCACTTGCACATACCTTACAATATAAAGATAATGTCTTCTCCAGTAATTTTGTATGTGTCAAATCCTGCAGGCACTGTATCTGTTACCAGGAATGCACAGCGTGGCACTGATTTGATGTGACCTGTCTGCCAGGTGTTGAAATTGTTCTGGAGAGTTATGTGATGATTGATCAATAAGAACCACCTCTAATTCCTTCAGGGGAATCAGGGTTATTTTCCTGTTCTGTAGTAGTTACACTTTCCAGTGACACAATATACATTTAAGACATGTGTATTTTAGATGCCTCCAGGACTCTAGCCATCTTTTAGAGTGTGACAGATCTGACCCCTTGTCCATTATGACTGAAACTGATTAATTGAAGTGGGGGAAGCTTACATAGTGCCCTGTGTGCTTCTTTATCCCCTCCTATAGCATGATAACAAAGCTTTGTGGTAATGATAACCCTGACAGTACTTGTGCTGCACTTGTTTCTGTCATGCTTCACATCATGTCCTGAAACCTATTTACAAAGGGTCAACGGTTTGGCAATCGTACTTGAAGGCTGTTGATTTTCTAAATCCCAGCAACATCTGATGGATTATAGTACTGTGTATATGGACAGATCTTTATCACTGCTGATGCAAAATCCACAATCAAACCTTTTTATTTTTGTTGGTTTCCACGCAATTTATTTATTTTTGTCCACATATTTTATCATAGCTTAACAGTACTGTGCAACTGAATGCCATTTGAATTGAGCACAGTGTACAGTACTATTGAGATGGACAGGCAAAGGGGAAACAAAAGGTAAAATCATGACCCTGCTTAATACTGGTATAAAAAAACAATAACCATTTGTAGACCTATTTGTAAACTCTTTTGTTTTATTTTTAGTAAGAATGACGTTAGTAATGTCAGAGCTTTCATTTATATTTGTGTCAGTCTCCATGAAGGCTATATTCTTCATGTCGTTAATCGGCATTATAACCTCTACTGGGCAGATTGGAAATTCCGTTTGACCCAGTTTGACAGATTCTGTGCCGATTTAGGGATGAGCGAGCAGGGCCTCTTTTGCTGTTGTCACGTATAAAGCTGTGTTCGTAGCTGGGACTCAGCCCACATTTCAGCCATGCTCTCTGCAGATTTGTATGACCCACCACCCCCAGGTTATCATGAAACTCATTCTGATAAGTCTTGTGGGATAAAAGTGGAGGTACACCAGGGACACCAGACTCCGCCGCTGCTTGATCTTCTTATGTGGAAGCCTCCCAGCTGTGGTGTTTATTTCTCCTCTTTCTTAGCTGAAGTTTGCGATTCAGGAAAGGGGGATGGGTGGCTTAGTTTTGTGCCTATGAGTGCATGTTTGAAACTAAGCCTTCAGCTTAGGTTGTGCTGATTTCCAATTTCTGATTGACATAGGCTTGTAGACAAAGGTTATGCTATTACACTTGTTTGATTAAAAAAATATGGGGGTGGGGGAGTCATAGGGATGATGGTACCTCCTATGTTCTTTTAGTGTTAGTAAAGCTGCTCCAGTTGGCTCAACTGACAAAGGGGAGGGAGGGGAAGGGGAAGGGGGAAGGGGAAGGGGAAGGGGAAGGGGAAGGGGAAGGGGAAGGGGAAGGGGAAGGGGAAGGGGAAGGGGGAAGGGGAAGGGGAAGGGGAGGGAAGGGGAAGGGGAAGGGGAAGGGGAAGGGGAAGGGGAAGGGAAGGGGAAGGGGAAGGGGAAGGGGAAGGGGAAGGGGAAGGGGAGGGAAGGGAGGGAGGGAGGGAGGGGAGGGAAGGGGAGGGGGAAGGGGGGGGGGAATCACCATGTACAGTATATAACGTTTTTATCTATTTTTACATTTAAAAGAACAATCAAAAGTAAGACTGTCTTGGCTGTAACAGCAGCTTTTAAGATACAAGCAATGGATTTAATTTAGTGCCGATATACAGTGAAAGATAAGCAATTATAATGCAATTTCATTATCTGGCTTGACCCCATTTTAGGAATGATTCAATGCAGGACAGTGGAATTCTGTGCCTAGGCACACTCACACATACAATACATCACAAACAAACTGAAACGCCTTGCATTGCCGACATGTAGAGGCCTATTTACTGTATGTGTGTATTTCCTAGATCCATAACATGTTTTGCTCTTTAGCCTGTTACATTGGTCTATGACAGGCAACTTTTGAACTCAAGTTCAGAAAAATATATAAAATAAATTTAAAAAAAAACACCTCTTGATCAATTTGCAACCAAAGTGCCAATAAGAAAACAATAAAAATAAATCAAAATATAATTTTATTTTTATTTTTCCGACTGATAAAGTACTGTTTTGTAACCTGATAACTCATCATCATCAAACTTAAATTCAAATGGTTTATTCAATCTTTCCAGAAACGCCATCATAACAGTGCCTCATTTTGTATTTCCACGAGTGCACCTCATCGCTACAAAATGGCATGTAAAGAAATGGTGAAAAGCTACAAAGTGTTGGAAATTGCTCGAGCTCCTGAAAAAAATCTGAATCGGACACAAGTCGCAGAACAATTTGGTGTTTTCCATTCTGTTAAATAATTGTGTGCATGTTTGAATATTGCTCCTGTACAGGTCTGAATCCAGAGCTGCTGCTGTATTTTATAACGTGTGTAGGGGTGCTGTGTTAATTTGGTTTGACAGTTAGTTTTATTAACACTAGTTTGTCTGTTACTTTATTATTATAGTTTATTAACATACACTAGTGCTTTTCTCTTACTTATTCTATTCATTTAGTATGTTGATGCATGTGCATCATGACAAGTAATTAATATGTATGTGTTTATTGATTCATATTGTACCTGATGTTCAGCTCTGTCTTTTAAAGAACACTTTGGCTAAGAGAACACTTCACTTGCTTCCCTAGGGGTGTTCTCTTAGCCGGAGACTACTGTAATGTAATAATACTGTTCAGGGCAGGTTAATAACAGAGAGCTAGCCAAGATGCTGAAGACAGTGGCCAGACTGCCCTGGGCAGACATAGATACTAAGCAAGCATGATTCACATTTCCTTTTGAGTACTGTCATGAGTGTTAAAATATTGCAAAATACACACACTATACCATCTGTAAATGACAGCAATTTTAGTTTTTTTGTTTTTGTTTTTGTTTTGTTTTTGTTCTGAATTTTGAAAGCTGTTTAAAAAGAATGGTTTCCTGTGAAGTCAGTTTTTCTGAGTATATTTCTGTGAATGTACTGCAGCAGTTACAGGAAAA